>JAMZAV010002880.1:0-209239 GCA_024449915.1 Sweltsa coloradensis
TTTTTCCAAAACATTAAATGTGTCCAACAATGGTGAATTTCGTGAAATTTGTATGGAATTGCGCGATCGGAAAACATACTCCTAGAGGAAAAATAATTTTTATTACTGTTTATTAAAGCTTAAAGTAAAAAAAAATTGCTATAAGAACTAAAAAAATACCAAATTTAAAAAAAAAAATTGAAAAAAATTCAGATTTTCACTAATTTTATAAAACTTTGGGCCGATTGCGCGATCGGAAGATGAACTCCGATTTCATTTTTTTTTTGTTTTTCTCGTATGTACCAATCAAGAGTAGGTGTTACTTTATTATCTCCACCTCCTCCCTCCATCAGCTCCGTCCCTGAACCTGTAACGTATTGTAACATACTACAACATGTCAAGTAATTGTTGTTATGTCAACCATGAAAGACACACACTGAAGTGGGAAGATCCATTTACATCAGCAGTGCTGGTCACCCCATACATAAAGCAAACAAATATTTCTAATTGGTCGCACGTAGTTTCTTAAACAGTAACCGAGGTGCCAAGAGATAAGAAAGTGTTGTCAAATTTGGGGTGTTTCTTTAATAGTTTTGAAGGTCAAGATTTCCTCCGCTTTACGACCAATTAGAAAGATTTGTTTGTCTTATGTATGGGGATACCAGTACTGCTGATTTAATTGAAACTCGCCACCATCTTTTTCGCAAACGATTTCAAACATGACTGTCTAAACCACTGACCAACTACAGCGGCACTGATCTCAGCTTTCTACCATCATGCAGATTATCTTTACGGTTGCATATCCTGCGTGCAAATTATCAGGCAATGTATAGGGGGTAAAGCAACAGACGCAGTGCCCGACATACCTGAACCCCACGGTCAGGGCTGGTCGGTAACCCCGGATGGACTCCTTTACACGTGGACCGAAGGCAATGTGCTCCCAAATGAGTAAGTGAATATTTTGGAAACACAAAAGACAATGCATCCGATGTGGAAGATGATCCCGACGACATCGAGATTAAAAGAGGCAGAGAGTTTGTTGAGAGTGTTGATGAAGACGAAAATGGACCTGACTACTACTACCATAGTACTCAGTATAACTAAATTAATATTACATGAAGGTAGGGATATGTACATTTTCATGTCTAAAGTACTTTTTACTTTACTTACTAACTTTGGATCATTTTGACTTCTATTTCGAAAAAGACAAACATTTTATTTCCGGGACATGCAAGAAAATAAAAATGTAGGAAGCATTCTATTTTACATTCTTAACACGAATCAAAAGTAAAGAATATATTTCGCTCAACGATTTGGCCGTATAAATATAAAAACTATTAAAAATGGTCCTCCAAATTCACTTTTTGGACGCTCCTGTACGCCGCATCCACCACCGGCCAACTAGCCAACAAGTGGATTTCTACTTAATAATAACCACCATAACATAATATATAAGTTTTAACCAAAACAGGCAATTAAGGGCCATTTTGACATTGATTTTGGAAAACTCAAAATTGTTATTTCCGGAATATACGAGAAAATGAAAATATGCATAACGTTCTATTTTAAAATCCTCACTAGAATCTAAAGCAAAAAATAGATTTTGTCCAACGATTTGGCATTAAAAAAATAAAAACAGTTGAAAATCATACCCAGAATTTACTTTTTGGACGGTCCTATACGCCGCATCCACTACTGGCCAACTGGCCAACAAGTGGATTTCTACTAAAAAATTTTCACCCTAACATAATATATCAGGTTTTCCAAAATGGGCAATTTGGGGCCATTTTGACTTTGATTTTGGAAAACTCTAAATTGTTATTTCTGGGACATACGAAATGCTGGACTACCAGGTTTTTTAGAAAAGACCGAACATCGTCGAAGAAGAACTGTAAGAGGAGCAAGATGATGATTGATAGCTGTCAAACCCGAGTTGCAACCCACGCGTATGACGTCACTAGAAACAAATGCGGAAGTTGTTTGGGTGGAGGTCATATGCAATGGAGAGAAAATTCTTGTGGGCTCTGCATACAGGGCGCCGACCGCCAACACTGAACTAGTCAATAACGATTTAATTAAGTCCATTGAGAAGGCACAAGAAATAGGGTACACATAGAATGCAATTTCCTGTGTGGCGATTTTAATCTGGACATTGATTGCACACCCAAAGAGTATGCGATGCCAAATATCCCCTTGGGAAATTAGGAGTTTGTATACGGTGACTTTGGAGCCGTCATAGCAACGAAGCACATAATAAATTCAGAGTTGTTCTGAATCGGCCTTGTTGATTCTGGCGTTGATTCGCGGGTATTCGCACTGTCCACACCACTGATTGCTATATTTCCTATTAAAAATATCGATCTTTGGTTGGTTATCGCTCACTCGTCGATTGTGTCAGGGCTTACAGGGTTGGCTTGGTCGCTTTGATTTACTGTCCCCCACTGAAAATCAGTCATATAACTGAGTGGGTAGACTCTAAATTAAATTTATTTATTTATTTATTTAATACATTTCTGTCTGCATTCCTAAACGTTGTGCCACATCAAATGGTTAAGGAAGCCACGAGGATCACACACACCACTAGATCTACAATAGACCTCGTACTTACAAATAACCCGTCGCTAATGGAAGACGCGGAAGTGGTGCCTCGAATTAGTGATCACTTGGCGATAATGTATAGGCAAAGATGCCAGCCCCCCAGGCCAAAGACCGTTAACAGGCGTACGCTTAAGGGGGATATATGGACCCAATTAAAATTTTCCTAAATATTAGTTTAACGAAACATCGGACATGGTTTATCAATTATGATCATCTGACATTGCCAAAACTATTTTTGATTTATTTTTCGGTTGAGCGGTACGCCCAATATAGACAATTATAGTGAAATTTTTGACGTATACACGGCACAGCTTTCTGCTCATAATTTTTGTGTTAGAAGGCTAATTTTTGTTTCTATTTGTAACACATACTCCTGGCTATAAACTGTATATGTTGGAATTTGTTTCTTGTTAATATCTTGCACGGTACGATCTTTTACTTCCGCCGGTACAAACACTAACTTTGTACCGGCGGAAGTAAAAAATCGTACCGTGCAAGATATTAACAAAAACAAATTCCAACATATACAGTTTATAGCCAGGAGTATGTGTTACAAATAGAAACAAAAATTAGCCTTCTAACACAAAAATTATGAGCAGAAAGCTGTGCCGTGTATACGTCAAAAATTTCACTATAATTGTCTATATTGGGCGTACCGCTCAACCGAAAAATAAATCAAAAATAGTTTTGGCAATGTCAGATGATCATAATTGATAAACTATGTCCGATTGTTTCTGTTAAACTAATATTTAGGAAAATTTTAATTGGGTCCATGGATCCCCCTTAGCTACAATAAAGCCAACTGGACCCTATTAAAACGTCTCCTCACTAACAAAATGCCATGCGGACCTGCGAATAACAAAAAATTTTTGACTTAGAAGCCACGTGGTCAAGTGGAAACAAGTTTTTTGGGCGTGCGGGGATGAACCCGGAAACCTCAGTTAAATCAGTGCGAGAAAAAAACCCCACCATGGATCACCAAAAATAAATTTACAAAACCCTGCGAAAAAGGGCCATTCGGTAAAAAAAAAATTGAAAAAAGGGGCCACAATAAACCCAATGGGAAAATTTTTACGGACAATGAAGAATGGGGGTTTTTAAAAAACAAGAAAGAGCCGCCATGACCGCTATGGGGTTAAAAACTGGGGGAGGGAAAAAGGGAAAACAACTATGGAGTTTCCCTTTCCCCAGGGGAAAAAAAGGAAAATTCTGCTCCCCACCTTTTTTGGGGGGGGGGGGTTCTTTTTGGGGGAAAATTAAAAGTGTTTTCCAAAAAGGGCTTTTTCCGAGGCTTTCTCACGCAATTTTAGTGAAAGTTTTTAAAACCCAGGTCAAGGAATGATGACCTATGCCCCCTATTTTTCCCAAAATTTCCCTTTTCTGCTACTCCCTTTTAAACCCCTGTAATTTTTATCCTCCCCCACATGTCCCGAATCAGGGAAGGGAAAAAACCCAGCAGATGGGGCTGTTGGCCCCCGGGCAACATTTTCCCTGCAAAAACCTTTTGAATGGCAAAATAAAAAAACCCCTATTGTGCCATGTATTTAAAGTATCTATGAAAAAAGAAGGGCTACCGGAAGATTGGGAGCGGGGGGAAATGTGGTTCCGATCTACAAGAGTGGAAAGCGGAAAAACCCTAAAAAAAAATCCGCCCTATCTCTCTTACTCAATTGTTGGAAAAGTTATTTGGGGAAGGCAATGAGCAGTCAAAAACCAACCCCCTTTTTTAAGGGTGAAGGCAATTTTAAAGCACAAAAAAACCGGGGTTTCCCGCCCCGAAGAACGTGCGTGCCATGCTGGTGGAGCAATCGCCCACTGGGAGCAGGGGTTTTGGACGCTGAAGCTGGCGCGCAGGTGGACGTCGTTGCATTGGACTGGGCCAAGGCTTTTGACCGAGTCCCTTATCATCGTCTCCTTGCCAAGCTGATGCGATACAACATATCGGGTCAAGTCTGTCAGTGGATCAAGAGTTTCCTGATCGGGCGCAGTATGAGGGTGGTTTACGACGGCGCAAGTTCTAGCGAGTATAGTGTTGCGTCTGGGGTCCCACAGGGATCAGTCCTTGGGCCCTTACTGTTTACCATCTTCATGATGGATCTGCCGCAGTGCGTAGGTTCCAAAATAAGGCAGTATGCTGATGATTGCACTTTATATAGGATGATTAAGTCGCAAAATGATGTGCAGCTGCTTCAGACTGATTTGGATAATATTGAAATGTGGTGCCCTGCGTGGCACCCGACTTCACGGAGCAACCTTGTCAAGCTTGAGGGAATTCAAAACAGGGCAACAAAATTAATTACTAACAGAAGGGACTGCAGCAGAGAGGAAATGGCAGAACTTTGCAACTTGTTGAACTTGGAAAACACTTTAAAAGAGATTGACATTTGCTTTCTCAAAAAAATGTTTCTTAATATAGTAGATTTAGACCCATTGGAGAGAGTTCAGTTAGGATATAGGTCCGCCAGGTACGACAAGGGAGTAACGCTCTGCCCTCCTTTCGCTCGCACTGTACAGTACCAAAACAGGTTCTTTTGCAGCTCTGTTGCAGTATACAATAACCTTAAACTCTACATCAGGGAATGCAAAGAATTCAATCTGTTCCAGAGGCAAGTTAATTGTTACCTCAAAGAGAGCCAAGCAGTTTGAGCCCCCACTCACCCACCAGTCATAACTCACCTTCACACACGCACACGCACACGCACACGCACCACGCACAGCAAAACGCACACGCACACGCACACGCACACTCACCTTCAAAAAGCCCACATGAACACAATGTATTTTTGTTTTTAAATTTGTAAAAATTTTCAGAATTATGCATTTCACCCCTGTCAATAAAATCATACTCATTTATAATATATCATAGGCACAGTCATAGTAAGTATGTATAAGTCATGGTAGTGAGACACATTTCATGTGCTATGGGGCTTGCTCTAACTCTCACTACCATCAAATAGATAATAAATAATAATAATAATAATAATAAATAATAATAATAATAATAATAATAATAAAATAATAAATAATAAAAATAATAATAATAATAATAATAATAAAATAATAAAAATAATAATAATAATAAAATTTAAAAATAATAATGATAATAATAATAGTAATAATAATAATAATTAATAATAATAATAATTATTTATTCATAGCAGTTGTCGAAAAAGTTTGCCCCGATGGGGGTTTGAACCCAGAACCTCCCGGTTAACGTGCCATAGCTCTACCAATTAAGCTACCGGGACCACAGAACAAACCTTTAGGAAAACTGCTATTTGTTGTGGAATGTTGACTTACAAGAATAAATCCAACAGAAGAAAGGCAATGTAGCTGTCAAATCTGAAAGATTTCATGGATAAATTCAATCACAAACTCATCTCCATGAGTTGGGTAGTATGAATATATGGTTTTTAAGCATAAGCCCGCTTTAAGGACATAGTTATTCAAAGCAGTTGTCGAAAAAAATTTGCCCCGACTGGGGTTCGAACCCAGAACCACAGTCACAACAAATAGCAGTTTCCTAAAGGTTTGTTCTGTGGTCCCGGTAGCTTAATTGGTAGAGCTATGGCACGTTAAGCGGAGGTTCTGGGTTCGAACCCCAGTCGGGGCAAACTTTTTCGACAACTGCTATGAATCAATAACTATGTCCTTAAAGCGGGCTTATGCTCAAAAACCTTGTATTTAATAATAATAATAATAATAATAATAATAATTTTTTTTTTTTTTTTTTTTTTAGCAATAAAGTTTTCTTACAGAATTAATAATTACAATTTTTTCGATTGCCACAAAGCTTTGATAAGCTTGTCTGTGGGTTTATTCTTATGAAAATAATTATTTCATACTATTAAGTTACATGCTAGATACGGAATGCAGATTCCATGGCTAATTCCTACATAATGTTTAACAATATAAATTATAAAAACTTATTAAACAATTCAAATTTGAATAACAAAACACAAAAATAAAATGAACAGTTACTCATACAAAAAGAGCTCTGGAAAAAAAAGGAAACGAAAAATAATGTAACAAATTCTACATTAAATTGGACAAAAGAAACTCTTTAACTCTTATCTTGACTTGGCTCAACCTATCCAATTCTTTTAATTTCGGCGGCAAGAGATTAAAACTCTGCGGCACACTAACCTGCAGAGAATCGCTCACCATATTTATTTGCTGTCAAAGGAACTCTGCAGTCTATTGCGGCTTGCGCTCTTGTATATATGGTATGGTCAATTTTAATTTTGTGTTCATCATTATAATAAAATTTAGTTATTAACTTATATATATTTTGAATAACTCGTTTGACGAACAATGATCTGTTATATGATTGGGTAGAATTGTTTTTAATATATATTTCTGTAAACTTTCTATTTGATTAATATACATATGAGAGGCATTTCCCCAGGCCAACAGTGCATACGAGATGATTGACTCAACCATTGCGATATAAACCATACGAAGTAAACTATATGGGAGAATATTTTTTAAATGGTACAGTTGTGCTGCGCACGGTCGAATCCTGTTGCATAATCTACTAATATGTTTGTCCCAAGAAAAGCACTGATCAACTTCGATTCCAAATACACGTGACTGTACACCGACTCAATCACTTGATCACAGTTGCAATTTATGTCACGTGAGTTTTGATTAACGTTATTATGCAAACACTGTACCGAGTGTGATATGACTTTAACAGCAACATTGTGTTCAAGATTTAAAGGAGTAGAAATGTGAACTATTTTGTTTTTTTTAGCATTAACAATCAAACCGTCATCATGAGTCCATCTCAGTAAATTATTAAATCCTCTCGCAAATACATTTCAGCAATTGAAATCCTCCTATGAATCGCAACTAATGCTGAGTCATCGGCAAAAAAATATGCAAAACACTTCTTTAAGAATCGCGTAATCGCATTAACATATACCAAGTATAACAATGGCCCTAGGATTGACCCTTGCGGCACCCCTGATTTTATTATTTAGCGGTGCTGAACACTTCACCTATTTTTACAACTATTTTTCTATTTTCTAGATAATTCTGAAACCATCGCAAAATTGGACCCCTCACACGACATTTTCTAATGCCAATAATAATTTCTTGTGGTTGAGCGTGTCAAAAAAGCTTTCGTGAAATCAATAAACATGCATACCACATGCAAATTATCACTTAATTTAGAATTTACTAGATTTGAAAATTTTAATAAGAGGTCAGATGTACTTTTGCCCTTCTGAAAAACCAAATTGGTTTTTGTTAATAATATTAAATTTCGTAAAGTAATCACTTATACAGCCAGACACACATTTTTCCATAATCTTATTGATCACAGACAACAAGGCAATTGGGCGATAATTGGAATAATCATAATGGCTTCCTTTTTATAGACAGGCCTTACAATGATATCTTGAGCATATCTGGCACAACACCTCTTTAATTGATAAATTTATTAACAAAGCAATTACTGGACTGATCTGATTCTTTATATTTTGCAAGTCTTTAACCCTTATTCCATCATAACCGGCACTTTTTCCGGATTCATTGCTACGATGATTTCTTGCACTGTTGCCGCATCAATAGGAGGAAATGTATACCGATTGCTTCTGCTGGTTAATTAAACTATTTTCTCCTGTATCATCTTTAACACAAGTCACGTCACAATTATGAATGATATGCTCAACCTCTTCTAATAATAATAATAATAATAATAATAATAATAATAATAATAATAATAATAATAATAATAATAATAATAAAAAGCTCAAACAGCAACCATCATTGACATCGCCATCCCCTCAGATAGCCATGTGGTCAGCACAATAGCCAATAAGAGGCGAAAATACCAGCCGCTCGCCGTAGAACTCAAGGACATATACAAGCTGAGGTCCGTTGAAATCGTTCCTGTCGTCGTCTCCGTCAACGGTTTGGTCACCAAGGAGTGGTCAGCGGCAAAGGAGAAGCTCCCTTTGGGAAGGAAAAAGCACTTTGGTGTCATGCAGAAGGCTGCAACCCTCGGTACAACCCCAAAAATCGTGCGGAAGGTTTTTCAGCCCTGAGTTCTGTCTTTTCCCCACCCCCTTCGGCCCCCAGCTAGGGCACTCTCCCCTCATTTTTTCCCCGAGAGAGCTTGGTGGTGCAAAGGAGAGCGGGAAAGAAAAAACAAAAACCAAAAAAATAATTATAAAAAAAATTAATAAAAATAATAATAAAAATTTAATAAAATAATAATAAAATAATTATAATAATAATAAAATAATAATAATAAAAAAAAATAATAATAATAAAAATAATTAAAATAAAATACTTTTTTTTTTTTTTTTTTTTTTTTTAAAAATTTCAATTCATTTTTTTTTCCCCAAAACACAAATTACATTGTTTTATCCAATAAAAACCCACAAAGCCCTTTATGGGGCTCATCTGTGGAAAAACAACATAAAAAATTAAATAAAACAAAAAAAAACCTTTTAGGGGAAGGAATCATTTAAAAAAAACATTAACAAATCACAATCATTAAATAAAAAAAATCGAATTTAGAAGGGACCTTTTACTTAAAATAAAATGAAACAACACAACGCCAAGGTTTTTAAGTTTAATAGGCTTTTCAAAAACCCTAAACGGGAAAATTTTAGCTAAAAGATGATTACGAAAACAAGGTATGGGGCAAAAAAAAGTTTTAGGTAAGAGCATCAATTGAGACAACAAATGTCTTTTTTTGTTGCTTGCCTCGGAAATTTTTTTTTAAGTTTAAAATTTTAGGTAAATTTTTTAAAAAAGACCCCCGGGGGAAAAAACCACTCAGGCGCCTTTGACCGTATTTTTATTACTTCTGGGAAAAATTTAAAAATTTTTTGTTTCCGACTTGGTCCATTTGTATTTTGCCCCAAGAATTATAACCCTTTTTTAAAGTAAATTTTTTTAAACAGTTGGTACTGAGAAGGCCGTCAATGCAAAAAGGGTTTGGCAAAGAGGTATCCCCCCCGAGTCGACAGATTTTGGAAAAATTGGAGGTTTTATTTCGCGTAAAGCTTATTTTGTAGTACTCGAATTTTTTTAAGTGGCAGTCATTTGGAATACCCCCACGCTAGTAGACCAAAGATTTTAATAGATTCGGGAAAAGAGCGATATATACATACGCAACACGGGAAAATTTTTAAAAAAACGTTTTTAAAAAAAAAAAAACTTTGCGGAGGCGGGGCTCTTAGGCCTTACAGAGGGAAATTCAATATAAAGTCCCCAGCTTAAAATGTTTATAAAATCACCAACCCCAAATAATTAGGGCCGGATTTTAAACATTTTTCGATTTAAATCACTAATGCACAGTCTGTGGATTACTTGTTTAAGCAAACATTATTGAAATGAGTGACCCCCCTGACCTCTCGGAGACAATCTCTATTTTGAGGTCACACAAATAAATTTTTTATTTTGTTTTTTGCAAATTTAAATAAATCTCAAACATGAACCCTTTTTAAGTGGTTAAAAAATCTATTTGTAAATCCCAACTGTCCCAATTTAAAATTTTTAGAACGGAAAAAAATTTCCAAAAAATGTCATGGGCAAAAATAAATACATACCCAATTTTTAAAAACTTTTAAACCCAAATCTTTTACGTAGACCGAAAAGAAGGACCCAAAATAAAACCCTGAGGAATCCTGAAAAAAAAAATCACTTTCTGGCTTAAAAAATCCCAAACCCAAACTTTTAAATCTCCTATTTTTTAAAAGAAATTTTTAAAACCCAAATTTTTAAAAAGGGCCCGAATCCCGGGATTCGCTCAAGACTTTTTAAAAAAAGTTTGCCGTGTTTTAATGTATCAAATGCCTTGTTTAAATCCCCCAAAAATGCCCAATGTGATATTGTCTTTTAAATTTTTTAAAAAACCAAGTTCGAAAATTTTCCACTAAAAAGATCGGTTGTGCTTTTCCCTTTTTTAAAACCCAAAAATGATTTTTAGTAATAATTTTAAATTTTTCCAAAATAGTTGCATAGAGCGTAGCTACTCACGTTCCATTTTTTTTTCAATAACAGAAATATGGAAATTTGGCCTGTAATTACTAAAGTCCATTTTGGCCTTCCCTTTTTTAAAAAAAAACCGGTTTACAATAGAAACTTCAATAAATCAGGTATTTCTCCCTTTTCAAAAGACGGGTTTTATTATTTTGGGAATTAGGGGACTAATATCCTCAGCCGTGTTTTGGGCAAGTCGGTCACCAAAACCCCATAAATTTCCCGGGTTGTTTGGTTTCATTTTTAATTTTCGGATAATTTTTAGCAAGTTTTTACACTTACTTTCCCTAGGTACATAGATTTACTCTGAGGTGAAAAGGGGGCACAAACTTGAAGTTACAATAGAGCCAAATTTTGTTGAATCTAAATTTAAACTCATCAACCCCAAAAGGGATCAACAAATCTAAATAGCAAAATTCTTTCCCCACATATTTATTACGTAAAATATTTTTTAAACACCAGTCAAAAGAGTTACGCTTTTAAATTTTCCCCCTACTTTATTTAAATTTTCTGCCAAATTTTTTTAGCAACCTTTTTGTACTTCAAATTTATTTTTTAATAATCACGTTTCACTTTAAAATTTCCTTTACTACCTTTATTGGGGGTAAAAGTTTATATCAGTTCATAAGTCTGCCTCAAAGGGTTGTTACTTAGCATTCCCCCACTTTTCGGAACAACCCGTTCCCTTTTCGAACCATACAAACAAGGTTTTTTCCGTTTTCCCCTCCTTGTTTTCTCGGTTTCCCCTTGCGCCCGGGTTGGGAAAAAAAATTTCGAGTTTTCAGTAGTTAGTTTTTTTTTTTAAAAAAAAATCCCCCTTTTCCGAGTCGTTTTGAGCTTATTGCCCCAAACATTAATTTTCCCTTAAAAAAACCTTCCCAATTTTCGCGTTTCAAAGCAGTAAAAAAATTTCCCTAAACTAAGAAACATGAGGTTGTTTACTAAATTTGATATGGTGTTTTGAAGACCAAAATGACACGGGGCCTTAATACCCCCTTACTTACACCTTTTAAAAAAAGGCCCGACTTAGCATAATCAAATTTCCCCCCCCGCAAAAATGATCAATACCCCGTTTTTGACCAAATATCTCGGGAATTTCTTTTTTTCCCCTTTGTTAAACCCCCTTTTGATTTAAAAAAAACCCCAAAATCGCCACAAAAAGTTCTAAAAAGAAGAACGGGATTGATCACGCTGTCAAGTAAATCAATGTTTATGTCCCCCATAATTGAACATTTTGGGTTTTTTAAATTTTTCTAATTAACACAGATTCAAGTTCTTGGACAAAGTTTCTTTTCATTTCTAGAGGCGTTGTTTTCGCAGGAGGGCCGTATATCGCCAAAAGTGAAATAGTAACATTATTCGGGGAAAAATTGATCACAGCTAAGAGCTTCCAGTAAAAAAACAAAAAAAAAATGTTTCCCAAATTTAAACATAGCTTATAGGGCGATTTTTTATAAATTAAGACTCCGCCGGGCCCCTTTTAATTTGGTCTTTATTTTTAAACACCATTTTGTATCCATCTAAACAAAACGATTTATCTTCCACAATTTTTACTTCTTTTTAGAACCCAAAAAAATCAAATAAATTCCCAAATTTTTAAATTATAATAACCCTTTACCTCATTCCCCCTTTTCTTTTAGATAGCGACCCCCCCACCCTTTAAAAAGCCCTAAAAAAAAAGCCTTTAACCCCACTAAAAAATCCCTTTAAATCACAAAACATCGCAGTATTTTTTCCTCCCTATTAGGACCCTCCCGGAGCTAAAATTTTCATTTATGCAATTTTAAATTTGTACTAATTTTTCCAGTCGGCAACCGTGTTGAGATCAAAACCTTACGAGCGCTTCGTCCTTTTTAAAAAAAAACTTGCCCCTGCTTTACCCCAAAAAAACTTTAACTTAGATTTTTTAGCAATTTTCTTTTCTTCCACAATAATTTACGATTTAAAAGGGGTCAGATTTTTTTATAAAAATCCCCTGGCCTTTTCACCTTTTCGCGACAATTTTGTCAGAAGTTATCTCAATTTTTTTTTTGGGAATAACAGGTCACGTTTCGCCGGGGCGTCAGCTGAAACAATTATTCCGGGGGGGACGGTCGGTCTTGCGGTGGGAAGTCGGTGGCTGCGGGCAATTTCCTCGGGGGAAAAGGCAATTTCCCAGTTTTTCAGCGATCTTCAAACGATGTTTTTGACGTTTCGTCCTAGTCACAAAAAATGTTATCAAGTTCAAAAATTCTTGTTTTGCGGGGGTTTGGGCAGATCTACCTTGGCATGTAATTCTGCGATCACCCTTTCCTTTTTCTTCCCCACTTATTTTTTAAAAAATGGACCCTTTCACTCAAAGGGCTGAGTTCTAAGGGAAAGGGTTTTCTTTAAAAAAATTTTAATTCCCCCCGTAAGCGTTAATATTTTCACAAAAATTTTTCGCTTTAAACTCCAAAAATATGTCTTGCAAAAAACCCTTATCTTTCCCTATCTTTTAAGGGTTTTCGACCCGCCAAAACAACGCCATAAAAATTTGCCCCACGTGGGCCTTAAGGTTGAGTTTTTTTTTTCGCCAAACCCAGCACACTTAAATTTTAAAAGGCCCCAACCACAAAAGACCGCGAGAAAGGTTTTTATGGGTCCCCCCTCCCGGGGACCTCGACACTACAGTAAACCGCACAAAAATAACCCCAAACCCCCAAGCACCCCGCACAGCGTTAAAAAACGTCCTTCCACACAAACGTCTACGAGCCCAAATGTACTAATAATAATAATAATAATTTAAAACTAATAATAATAAAAAATAATAATAATAATTCGTTAATAAACCACCCCGGAAATTTTTACCCGGGGAATGATAATAAACTGATAAAAAAATGAAAAAAAAAAGGGTTTTTTAAAAATTAAAAGCACAGAAATCACCCGTGGGGTAATATTTCGGTGACAAACCCTCACCTTCCTCGGACGCGAGGATACTAAGGCTTCCCTTGAGGCAAAACCGGGGTTTGGGGCCCCCCCCACGCCCTGTCCACCTTGTCGTGAACAAAACCCCCAACCCCCCCCCGGCGGGAAAACTCAAGGACTTGGTTGACTAAAGGGTGTTAGGGAAATAAGTCATCATGCTGCCTTTCCCAAATTTCCTCTTGAGCGTGTTCTCTTCTTTAAAAATTATTTTAACATCTGGCCAATTAATGCCCGTTTTGCAATCAAACAGGTGGTCCTTAAGTTTACTTGCCGCTTTAGTTTTCACTGACAATATTTATTAAATTAATAATACAATAATAATACACAATATTAATAATAATTCGATTATTATAAAATGTGATTTTCGATTTTTTTCTAAATTTCTTGCAGTTTATTGAAAAACAGCTGTGGAATGGATTTTGAGGTTCATATTTGTTCCATTTTACGTTTAATGTGTTTATTATTTTGATTTGTAACATAAAACAAATTTTGTGAAGACATTTTTTTTTCTCAGAACCCAGAAACAACGTAAATCTGGAGGAATTTTACAAAATAATGTTAAAATATTTATTTCTTTTGCGAGGAATTTCAAATTATTACAGGCGCGTGTACGCCATAAATAATTTAATGTTCCAACACCTCGCTGGAAACAAAGGCTTAGCGCACATTGCATGGACTAAACTACTTGTTTTAAAAACCCATTCTCAAATTGTTTCCACAAAATTAACGACATCATTGTTTCTTGAATATAAAACTCGCTGTTTATAGTCTATTTGATTTTCATCACACCAACACGAGCTTTATTGTAGTTAAGTTCGATATGGATCGTAAATATCAGCGGTTTGAACAATAGGGTCATAAATTGTAATTGTTTTCTTGTTATAATGTTAGGTAACACGCGCTGAAAGGCTACAGATCAACAAGACGATTGGATTGTACATTGGGGGGGGGGGGTAGTTTGCGTTAAACCCATTCCCCACTTAATTTAATTTGCAAGATTAGGCATATTTAAAGGCACCCCCCCCCCCAAACCCTCAAACTCAAAAAAACATTTTTCATTCAGGATAACTAGTTATGAATTTAGAAATTAACATAA
This sequence comes from Sweltsa coloradensis, assembly GCA_024449915.1. Lineage (NCBI taxonomy): Eukaryota > Metazoa > Arthropoda > Insecta > Plecoptera > Chloroperlidae > Sweltsa > Sweltsa coloradensis. Next base: position 14,621 of record JAMZAV010002880.1, read on the forward strand.
AATTTATAGAGTCAACCATGGCCCGACTTTTTTATCAAACTTGGTATTTTTCGAGTAGGTCCCATCGGCAAAATTTCTCCCATAAGAAATTTAAAATATAAAAGATCTTCATGTCACGTGACCTCGAGGATTTTGAATAAAAAATATTAAGCTATTATTGATGTACTAATCACTATAACTAATACTCTGTTAACATACGACCTTGGGGGAACGAGGTTTTTCCCTAAACGAGTTTTTTTTTTCCCCACCACGAGGGGGGGTGTGATACGGAATTTGGGTGGCCCTAGACCGGAAAGGATCGAGGATTTCGATAAAAAATACCCGGTCGCGCGAACCCCCGTTTTCTCGAAAATGTCCAAAATTTTCGCGCGCGGCGGGTTTCTTCATTTAAGGCCGGGGAAAAAAATTTTTTTAATTTTTGCGTCACCCGTCATCTCTGGAGGTGGGCAATACGCATGGGGAATAAGCGTAAACCGTTAAAAAACGTCCGTTTCCCAAACGCGGCCCTTCACAGTTACGAAATTTTTTAAAAATTTTGGGTAAACTCAGAGCTTTGTTTTTTGGTGTTTTTAAAAGCTTTAAAGAGGTGGCAAAAGAGAGTAAAAAAAATCGGGCCCGGAAATTTCTTTTAATTTACCGAAAAAAAAAATTCCCAAAAAGTTTTCGTTTTTTCAGTGCTATTTTGAAATTTCAAAAGTCAAATTTTTAAGGGGTCCCTTTAAAAAAACTTTTCGTGTTTAAACCCCCTTGGGTTAGGGATGTATTATCAAAAAACAATATTTTGGGTGTACCAAAAATCAAACCCGTCGAAAAGGGTACAATGTTAAAATGCCGTCAGGGAGTCCGAATTTAGACAATGTCCAACTTTAAGGGGGCCCGAAACGAGGGTAAATATTTTATTTTGGAGCACAAGATTTTTTTAAAAACAATGTATCGATTCGTCACGAATTTTTTGGTCCCAAATTTTTTTTATTTTTAAAACATATTTCCCGGATACGATATGGAAATTAAAAAATTTTTGCCACTTTAAAAAAATTTTATCTTCTGAAAATATTTTGCCCCAACATTTAAATGGGGGGGCGGGGGTGTAAAACCCAAAGATTTTAGTTGTAATGTTTTTGCTTTTTAAAAAAAAAAAAATGATTCGGGAAATTGGTAATAAAACCGTTTAAAACTCTTCGTTTTAACCCCTGTGGGCGAAAATTACCTTTTCCCTTTTTATTGTACAGTTTTGGGGGGAATTTTTTTTCCTGGTTTAAATAGGCCCCCTTTGGGGGTCGAAAACTAAAAGGAACTTTTTTTTTAAAAACAAAAAATATCATTTTGCCCGCACGGGCCCATTTATCTACATTTTTCATAAAAAACACTTTGTGTTTTTTTACTTCGGCCTTTTTTTTCCCTTCCCGGGGCCCAAAGCAAGCCATGTGTAATTTTTTTAAAAAAATGTAAAGCTTTTTTTCTTATCCAACATAAATTTTTGGATCCCCCGAAACGCCCTATTTCGCTTTTAGGCCCCTACCAGGGTTTTGGGCAATTAATTAATATGAACACCCCAACCCTTAATAAAAAAATTTTTAATCCGTCTCACTTTTCAAAGGTCCTGAGCCCCCAAAATTTTGCCTTGAAAATTAATTTTTTAAATTAAAAAAACGTTAAATAAATTATTTCTTTTTAAACTTTTTGCATGTTTACTGTGTTCGGATAAAAATGAGACGCTTTTTTGTAGCAAAATCTTTTTATATCTCAAGTTTTTTAAAAAGATGGGGCAATCTCTGCTTTAAAATGGGGCCCTGAAAGGGTTTTAAGGGCCTACTATAAAATTAAAAGGAAATCAATTCAACAAAAATATTCCCTAAAAAAGGTTTAAATGTGGAAATAATGCCCTTAAAAAAATCCAAAATAAACCCACATAGGTATTTTAGAACTTGACAAGTTTTAAAAAAGGGTTGCGTGCTAGACATTCCCCGGTCAAAGGGTTTTTTAAAGGGGAAATTTTTGAGTATTTAAAAAATAAAATAAATGAAAAAAAATTAAATTTTGAAATGTTTTTAAAATTTTTAATTAAATCAATAAACCCCAATACAGGGGTGGGTTTTTAAAAAGGGGGCAATCGAGGCCATAAAACCACTGTTGAGGGGGAATCCCGGACTTTTTTTTTGTTGAGGGGGGGGGGGGGGGGAGGGGGAATGTAAATTCGAGTTTTAAAATTATTTAAAACCCTTTAATTTTTGGGTTAAAAGATTAACTTTTTTCGGTTTTTACGTCACGGGCCCCGCGCCCAAAAGGAAAATCCAAATTTTTGAGGACTTTTTTGACTTAAACCCCGAAAGGGCCCAAAGTTTGGGGGGGGGGGCGACGGGGGTTTTTGGAAAGGGGTTTTAATACATTTGATCAATTTTTCAAGCCTTTTGACGAAATTTAAATGTTAAAATACCATATTTCCGTCGTGAGGGGCCCAAAGATGAGGGGATGAACAAAGTGGTGGTGGGAGGGGGGATTAAAGTCGATTTTCCCCCCTACAAAAACCTTAAATTTTTTAGTAAAATTTAAAATTTTTTTCGGTTTTGTTCTTTCAAATTATGTCAGGGGGTGCGTGCAAGGCACCCGTTTTTCGAGGACTTTTTTTGACTAGACCCCCCGGGAAATTTTACACATTTTTTGGGGGGGGGAAGGGGGGGGGGGGGGTTTTGGGGAAAGGGAAATTAAATACATTTGACCCACTACTTAAAGCTTTTGCAAAAATTATTTTAAAATACATTTTTCCCGTGTGATGGGCCATGAGAGGGGATATGAAGGGGGGAAGAGGGGAAGGTGGGGGGGGGGGGAAAAGTCGAGTTTCAGAAACATAACAAAACGGGGGACGGCGGGAGGGCCCTAAAAACGTTACCCACAAAATTTTTTTGCTTTGGGGAAAATTTAAAGGGTTTTGACCCAGGACTACCGAACCCCTTTTTGGGGTTGCCAAAGGGGAATTTGGGGTTTTAAATTTTTTTTTCATTTTGAGTTTTTCGCCGAACCGAACACGTCAGCGGGCCGGGCCCAAAAAACATAGGAGGATCTGCAAATTTTTTGACGTGTGTAAAAAATTTTTTTGGGAAATTTTTCAAAAAGTGGTTTTGGGCTTTTGGGGATAAAAAAAAATTTCTTTTCGGGCATTACCCGGGCAGTTTTCTCCGTTCCCCGGGCCATCTTGGGCTTTACGGAAACCGGGGCTGCCAAAGGGGGTAATTTTTGGGGATCCCCGGGAAAAACGTCCCGGAAAATTCGGCGTCACGGAAAAACCCCGGAAAAAAAAATAAAAAAAGTTGTCATTTTTCCCAATTTTTTTTTCCCCAATGTTTCGGGGGTCGAAGCGGAGTCCGTAAGTGTTTTTGGGAAAAAACTTTTGGGCCTTTTTGGGGAAAAAAAAAAAACTTACTTTGTTAAATTTAAAAAAATTTTTCAATTTTTGTCCAAAATTCCCCCCATCTCGGGACATACGGAACCCGGGCGGCAGACGGGCCCACATTTTTGGGGTCCCGAAAAAAACCCCCGGAAAAAAAACCAAGTGGTACCAAAAACAAAAAAAAAATTTTTTTACAAAGGGTTTAGGGGGGACAAAGGGGATTCCCAAAGCGTCGTGCAAAAACGAACGTCAATTTTTTAAATCCAAAAAAAAAATTTCTTTTCTCAAAAAACCGGGCAAATTTTGGGGGGGGGGCTTTTTTGGGAAAAGGAAAAATTTAAAAAATTTTTTTTCAAAATCCCTTTCCAAACTTTTTTTCGGAAACTAGGTTTAATACCAGCCTTTTCCCTTGTGGGGACCATGATGTGGGGAATGTGGAGGGGGAGGGGGAAAGAGGGTGAAAGTAAGGTTTTTAATACTAAACCTTGGTATTTGGAAATTTTGTAACTTTTTTTGGTTTTTTCTCCTTTTCCCCTTACGTCCCCAGGGCCGGGCCAAGGGGCATCCGATTTTTAAAAGTTGATTGGAGGGGGGGGGGGGGGGGATTTTTGAAATGGAAATTAAAATTTGATCAATATCCTGCCATTTTTTTTGGGGGGATACCAATGGCGTCCCGAGGGATTTTTCGGCCCTTTTTACTAAATATTTTTTTTTTAAATTGTTTTGGGCTTTTGGAAAAATCAAAAAAACGTTTTTTTTAAAGCTCTGGGAATTTTTTTGCGGGTGGGCCATTTGGGGCTTTTGGAAAAAAGTTTTTGGTCGAACGCAGCAGGGGTTATTAAAAGGGTTATTTTTTAAATTTTTAAAATTTAAAGTTTTAACATTTTTTTTACAATCCTCTTTTCCCGAGCTTCGGAAACGGCGGGTAATCCGGGGACGGCCCGAAAAAATGTCGGAAAAAAAAGGGAAGCGTCAGCAATTTTAACTTTTTGATTTTTTTGGCCCGCATTTTTCGCCTCAGATTTTTACTGTTAATTTCCATACCGGAATGGAAAAAAAAAAACTGGAAAACTGTCTGGTTTTCGATTTTTCCTCATCGATTCAGAAGGAAAAGTAAAAACCCAAATGGAAATTAAAAAACCCAACCCTTTAAATTTTTAAATAAACAGGCAAAAGGTAGGAGATTCACGACCCTTCGGACGGGCGAGAATACCAGAGTTACTGGGGTCGTTTTTTAGCTTGGCCTGCCTTGGCCCCGGGCTACGCCTCCAAAACTGGGCATTCCCTTTTTGTAAAAGGGCAGGACCGTTTTTCCCAGGATTGACGTAAGGGGGCCCTTTACGGGGCGAAAGGGGAAAGTATCGATTTGCAGAAATTTCTACAAGTGAGTATGAATGGCGTCTTTTACTCAGAGTCCCCCAACAAATTTTCCCCGGAAAAAAAATTTTCCACACATTTTACACAAAAGACGCAAAAAATTTCCGTTTCGAAAAATTTTTTTACCGTACTTAGAGGCGGCGGACAGCGTCCGGCGGCGTACCGAAAGTGTCCCGTAAAACAAATTTGTCCCAGACTTCGGAAAAACGACAAACGTTACCCGCAAACTACCGAATCGCGGCCGTACACGGACCGATTCGCGATTTTGTCGCGACAACGAGGTTTTCCCAACTACGAGGTATTCCGAGTACGAGGTTTTTCCACGCCCTCCGCGTAGCGGCTTCAAGCCGCGCTTGCGCGACTTGTCCTCTATAAAATTTTTTAAAATTTGGATAAGTAGTTGGTCAAATATGCTGATTACCTAGACGGGGTATGATCTTGGAATGCATAATTTTGCGTTTTTGAGAGTATATTTGTGCACAGTTTCAGGACACGATGTTGTACATGTCCATCTCAGATTGGTACGATACTCTAGTATATATGTAGAACAAAAAAGAAGCAGGTTATCCGATTAAATAAATTCCACATGACACCAATTTTCGCAAATTTCAAGAGTGTAATAATTGAAAAATTCATGTAAAATCACAGTTGGAAGATATAATTATTTAAACGGTCAGTTTTGTGCAGTACTATACTATAAATTATGTGGTAAAAATATGTTTTTGGGGTAAAAGCCCCTTAAATGAAACAATTAAAATTCAGTCGAGTCAGGTATTGACTGAGATCATGTTGTTTTTATGACTATACACTACAAAAAATATGACAAAGATTACGATATTTCAAAGGTTAATCAACCTCCTTCATCAGGTTTTTAATGACAGTTGAAACAAGACAACAGAATGGTCTTTAAAACAAACAAACAATGCCAACTAAACAAAACAAATTACACCAATCCACCAAAGAATCATAATAATAAATGTGGTTGTAGTTGTTATTAAAAACAGTAAGAGAAGTCATAAATTTCACAAAAAAAAAACAAGAAGAAGAAACATAATGGCTTATTAGTTACAAAAACTCTCCAAATTCCAGGAAAATCAATGCTAGGTGCACTTATTACATTATAATTAACAGACATCAATGCAGCCTCTTTAAGTTTACGTTTTATGTGGATTGGCTTCATGAAGGATAATGGATGAGTTGTTCCAATCCACATAATAGTGATTTTCATAAACTTGCTCTGCATATCTAGAAGAACATACTTTATGCTGCGTAACATTGTTCTTATGCTCCTTCAACCTTACCTCAAGAGGTCTCTTGGTCTCTCCAATGTACGCGGCACCACATTGACAAGGTATTGTCAGTGAGAAGAGTAGCCCCGACAGCGGACAACCCTGCCGTATACCACGGCCCAAGCAAAGGGTGCCGCAAGGCAAAACCCCACCCGCACATGGCACGTGGCATCGGCAAAGAGAGTTCGCAGGGTACTCACGAACGACTCTCCGAACCCACAGGTACGGAGATGGTGACCCTGTCGAACGCTCCCTGTTGATCCAGGGACAGAATTGCCAGGGGCACTCCCTCTGGGTTGGCGTGTTCCAGGATGTCTCTGTACAGGTGGAGACTACCAAATATGGTCAACCTGGGAATGCAGTACCCCTGGTCAGGACGGACCAGGGAGCATACCACTTCGCTCAGGCGCGTTGCTAGGACGCGGGCCAGGATCTTGTAGTCCACAGTGAGTAGAGAGATGGGACGCCAGTTCTTGATCTCCGTCCTGTCTTCTGATTTCGGCAAGAGGGTCAGGACGGACATCTGAGCCGACTTTCGGAGGCTGCCCAACTCCAGAGAACACTCCAGCACTTCCCTGAACGGGTCCGACAGCTCACTCTAGAGGAACGGGTAGAACTCCGAAGTGAGACCGTCTCTGCCAGGGGCCTTAACCTTGTTCAAGGAGCCCAGTGCTTCTGTGAGTTCTTTGTGTGAGAAAGGGCGGTCGAGACTCTCACGATGAAGACAAGAGAGTGTACGCAAGGACTCGTACAACGGAGATTCCTCCTCGATGACGGCTACTGCAAGTAGTTGCTCGTATCGAGAGTTAACCAACACTCTCTCGCTTCTTCGCGCGTACGCATCGCGCACCTGCTCGTTTGCGCGAGCAAGGTCGGCTGTGATGTTTCCTGCAAGCAGGGCATCGGACACGATTCGATTGACTCGTCGCTCCAGACGGACGAAAGTCTCGTCGTTGAGCTGTCTGAGCAGTCGAACATATAGTATGTTCGCGGTTCCAATCTTCTGCTTGAGAGCGTCCCACCAGTGGTGGAGGGAGTTGTAGAGCTGGCTTCGAGCTTCGAACGAGAGAAGGAGCTCGCGCATGCAATCCCCGAAACTCGGGGCTTCAAGGAGGGCACCGCCAATATGGAGAGACAAACTTGGGCGTTTTAAGAGAGAGGGATGTGAGCAGGGCCATGTGATCGGAAAACGAGTGCAAAACATTCACTTCCGTCACCGTGGCCGTGACTTCGGGAGTGGCGTAGAAACGATCAATGCGTGAAGCGCTGTGATATGGGGCATTACCAACGAAGGTGTATCCCAGTTCAACGAGGTGAAACTCCCGCGACAAATTGGAGAAGTCTGCCGCCATGACCATGTCGCTGAGAAGATTCAATACACGTGGATACCGCTCATTGCCACCAGACCTGTCGATATTGGGATTAAACGTTCAGTTGAATTCCTCCCCCCGACAGAGAACTGAGCGTCGGCACCAGCCACGCGCACATCGCAAATGTGTCGCTCGAGGAGCCCTAACACATCTAGAGCTATGTGATGGTCATGAGGCACATAAATGGATATAACATGAAGACACCGTTTTGTGGCGGGAATCTCCAAGAGAAGTTCTTGAAGATAGCCGTGGTACAGAATGTTGTGAGCACGGAACACCATGGGGGACGACTTGCCAAGTCCGATCATTGTGCCTGTGTACTTTTGCATGGGTAGGTTGAAATAAAAATTGTATTTTGATATGAGAAGGGGAAGTGGTGCTGAAGGCGTGTTCGTCTCCTGAAAGACGACGACGTCGACGAAACGGCGATCAAGGAAACTAGACAGCTGACTCCACTTTGAAGTCGCTGCGTACGCTCATGTTGAGTGTTATTATATTGTGTCTCACATGTTGTTGAAGGTCACTCCATGCCATTGGACTCGAGACTCTCTACAGAGTTCGACCTGGAGAGAGGGCAGCTGTCGTTGCTGGTCGCTATTTAAAAGGCCTGTGCCTTGAACAGTGTAGTGGAGAGTCGAACTACCCTGGCCCTTATGGCACGTATGTCTTTGACGGATGGCTTTATCAGGTCCATCATCTGGATAAGTCCCGATATGTCTGAGGTGAAGCGATGAGCCACCTTGAGGGGTTGGTCACTTTCCTTCACATCTATAAAGAACTGCAGAAAGGCCCTGGTGGAAAATTATTGTTTGTCGCTTCTTCACTGTTAAGAAGCTCCACGGCAGCCAGGTGCATGGTCACCTCGCCAGGTGTTGCCCCCTCATCCTGCTTTTGTCGCTTCTTAGCAGAGGACTCACTGCGGGGAGTTTGCTTTCCAGAGACTGGAGTGAAGTCATCTCCGTCTTTTGGATTAAGCAGTGATGTAACGGGGATTGGTTTGCCGCAGTCCATTCCAATGGGAGATGCAGTCGAAGCTTGGTCAGTCGCCAGGGTGGATAAGGGCATATCGCTCGCTTTCGAAGTGGTGGCAACAGCACTCCCATTCGCAACGAGTTCCTTCCTCTTCTAACCTCCAGACATGCGGGGGTGCCCGTCGGTAGGTGTCGCCTCGGTGACATTAGCAGTAAAAGCACGGGCACTGTGTACAGTCTGCTTGCACTTGAAGCATTTAATGTCGTCAAAGCTGAGGAACACGCGGTTGCGTTCCCCATCATAGTCTACCATGATGGAATCTGACAGGTAGATGTTTTCAGCTTTGACGACAAAGATCTGCCGACGTAAACTAAAGACGTGGCCAACGTCGGCCTCTTCCACACCAACGGTGATGGGACACGAGTCTGCAAGTCTGGCCAGCTCGGCCTCGATGACTTGGTGCGGAATGTGAAGACTCGCATTGGAGAGAACCAGACGCTCCGCGGGAGTGACCAGCCTGCGAGCCTGCAAGAACTGGTTCTTGATATCAAGTCGTCCGTGGTCAAGCATAAAACTGTCCACCAAGGCCTTACTTCTAAGGTAGAAGCACACACGGCCCTGGGACATCCTGGAGGCATAAGTGATGTTTTTCCCGCCGATGACATCAGCAAGCGACCGCATATACTGCGAGATGGTGACGTTCTGTATGTATGGAAACAGAAAGGCCTGGTCCTTCTTCGGACATGCTTGACCAACGGAGTGTTGGTCTAACCGGCCCTGAGGCCGTTGACCCGCGCCCGACATCACAGTCTGAGCCATGGTCGGCCTTTTGACGCTCAGGGTCAGGGTCCCAGGAGCAACGATCGGCGTGACTATGGGTGTAGTGAGGGTTTGCGTCCAGACCGCCGGAAGAGAGGGGGTTGGCATCACAGACAACGGTGCTAGTACGCTGGCTGAAACAGCCACTACTTTTGACGCTGCCTCAACAGGGCTGGTAGCTACCTGAAAGTCAGATATCGACCTGTTGAGGCGCGGAGAGACGGAAGATCAGTAACAGTCTGGCTGGCTGAGTCAGACAGTGCACCAGCCTGTTGTTGTACATTGGATGTGACTGTCGCCAGAGAAGGCCTGATGGCGATCACAGATGGAAGATCAGACAGAAGTGCTATGTCCCTTCTTTACAAGGGGCATATAGACACCACTGGTTTTGCCCCGCGTATTGGGGTAATTTCTTGCCATTGCTTGCCCCGTTCTTGACAACGGTGACAGGGGGCTTCTTGGGAAAATCTTGAGGACTTAGGTGACTCATGTTCAACCAAAAAAACGTCAAGTATTTTGAATTAAAAGAAAGAATTTAAAACGCCTGATAAGGCAACAACTCAGTCGCTACCTGGCCCTGTGGACCAGGCAGCAAGATTAACCAGAAAGCACAAAAATCAATAAAAAATATTTTTTCTAAAAAAAAAGGAAGTTTAAAAACAAAATAAAAAGCGAAAACTACACTAGAATCCGTGGACAGGTTAACTCAAGTCTAAAATTAGCTTACAAATTAGATATAAATTGTTAAATTAAAGAAATCCGATGGAAAACGAAACAAAAATCGCCGAAAAAACAATCCAAACAACTAGTGTTTGGTTGGAATGCGACCACACAATGCACTGATTGCCTCGGATCCGATTTAGCACGGCGCCCGGGAGCAAACGGAAACAAGTCTGCCTGGGGCGGTATTCTAAGCCCCTGTCTCCTAAGCCCCTGGACCTTTTTTTGGCTTCTAAGCCCCTGTGACCGACGGTTGTGCTACACGTTGCGAAGCGGGGCTAAGAAGACAAACCGGTCCGGGCTTTAGAAGACTAAAAGTCTTCTTAGGCCCTGTCTCCTAACGCCCGCACGAAAACCTTGTTCGTTCCCATGAGCCATTACAGATAAGAAATGATAACGAATTTTTAAGTGTTTATTATAATCGATTTTTGGATGAGCGAAGCGAAGACTTCAATTTCACCGACCCCCCAAAAAATTTAGCTCGGGTTTTTTTTTTTCTCTCTCTGTTTTTTTTTTTTGCTTGTTTGTTTGCTCTTACCGGGAATACGGCATAATGCGGATCTTGATGAAAAATTTGAGGGGGACCTTCGAAAATCTCTGAAACTTAGACTTGTGCTCGTTTTGGGTAACAATCGAAAATATGTTCTTCATGATTATCGACTTTTACGATTTTTTTTCCGGTTTTTAAAGTGCGATATTTTTTGTGTGACATTTGGGCGATTAGACTAAAAAAATACGGGTGGGGGGAATTTACCAAACGTTTCATATTTCACATGCAACATTAAGGGTAATGGGTGATGTATTGACGCTTGAAAGAAAAAAGTTGAAAAAGGTTAAGCCCAGGGAATCTATAGAAATAAAGGTTTAATTTGAGTTTTTTGAGTGTTAAAATATTTAAAAACCTTTATTTCTATAGTATTCTGGCTACTTTTCAAAAACGTTTCTTTCAAAAGTCAAAACAATCTCACCCTTACATTTAATGTCCAGTGAAAATATAAAAAAAAACGTTGTAAGCACCACCGTTTGGTCAGAAATCCCCGCCAAATAGCACGAAAAAATAGAATTTTAGAATCTTATCCACAGCTTGTATGAAAACTTCACATGAGATTTTTACTTTATCCACAGCTTGTTTACAAAACAATCAAAGATCCACCAGAACCTAATGATTGCTTTGTAGGGGCCGTTGTTTAATAGTTTTTTTTTTTTTATTTTTAAATTAATATTAAAATTTCATAATTTAAAAGCTCAATTCATCTTCTTACCGCGACTAAAAAAAAAACGTTTGCAAAGCTTCCTAGTTTTTAAAACTAAGTACCCCCACAAGGTCCGAAGCGTTTTAAGGGACTACGTAAATTTGGAATCTCACCACGTGCATTTGTCGTTTACAAGCGTAAAATAGCCTAAAAAAGGGGACAAAAACGTGCACTAGTTTTTGTTGTAAATGGAAAAACTTTGTGAAACAGGGTAAAATAACAAAAAAATACCTAAGAAGTTCCCATTATTTATTTTTTTTAAATACGAATTTTTGGAAGATGTACAAAAAAAACGAGTTGTTCATGAGACGTCTCTCCTGGTAGTAAAAAATATATATGCGGGACTAATGTAAATTTTGTCTTAAAAGTTAAGCCACAGTGGAAAGGAAACGTTAACAACTGAATTTGCATCTGAAATAATAAATGCGGTCTAGTAATAATGAGGCCTTCTAGTGGTCCTGTAAGAAACAGAGACTAGTATCGGAGGTTCCTTAGTTGTATTAATTTATTCAGACGAAACGAAATGTATTTTTTCTGGATCATTTACCACTTCTGTCGTTTTTTCGCTTGAGGCAATCGAAATACGTTATACACCAACAGTTGTTCGAACGACGAGCGTGAAATTAAAAATATAAAGGGGGTACACAGAGAGTGATCTGCGATACATACTTATTTCGTGTCATTCGGATTTGAAAGTTATAAAAATTTGAGGTTGTAATTAAGAATATTATAAGGCGTTAGCAAAAAGAATACAAAAATAGGTGGGAGTAAAAGGGCCAGGCCTAATGGCAAATTAAGTGCAAAAAAGTGAAAAAAAAAACGTGGGAAATTGGCACTTATTACTATTTCGGGTACGAGAAGTCAAAATTTCGATGGACCAAGGTGAGCTTCTCTGACTTTATTATTTAACTAGGAAAAACGCCTACTAAGTCCCGAAGCGTGTTGATGAGCGAATTGGTGCATTTGAGCTGCCAGTGTTATACGGAATTTTCTGGGTGTTCTGTGGAAAAATCTATTAAGTTGTAATTTTTTTTAAAAATTAAATTTACAAATAAAATAAAAAAAGAAACTTATTGTGTTTAAATTTGTTTTTTTAAATTCATCGTAATTGTAAAAAAAAAAAACGTAAATTGCGATTTTTGATAAGAAAATTAATTTTCTCGATGCACTCAAATTTAACACGAATATATTTAATTCATAAAACTAAGGTTCTGCCAAAAAAAATCATACAAAATCGGAATTAAACGCGTGTAGGTGTTATAAGTCAAAGAATTGTTTAAAAAAAGAAAAAAAACCGTTAAAAATATCGATGTTATGAATAAAATGTTTTTCAATTGCGCTCAAATTTCACAAAAATATCAAAATCATAAAATCAAGGTTATGTGCAAACAAAAAAAATCATTTTAAAAATCGGATAAAAGCATGTAGGTGTATAAGTCGAAGGGAATTTTTTTAAAATTGGAAAAAAATCGTTAAAATTGCGATTTTTCATGAGGAAAAAAATTCCGGAATTGCGCTCAAAAACGTGGGGCAGTTCTAAGTTCAGAGATTTCGAAGGTCTCCAAAAATTTCATTTCGCAATCGGGGAGTCTCGGTTTAGCCGGGGAATCGTTGTGGACAACTAAAAACAGACCAAAAAATACAAAAAAAAGGAAAAAAAAAAAAAAAAAAAAACCATTCCGGATTTTTTCTTCCAGTGTAGTAGAAAATAGAATCTTAGCTTTACGGGCCATCAATAAAATTTTAAAATTAATTAATTTAAAATCACCCAGACTACCTAATATCAAAATTGGAGCCTAAAGCTTATTTATGAGAATAAATAAAATGTCCAAAAATATATTTTTAAATATAAATACGGATTGGAAACATTTTAGTTAAGTATATTCTTTAAAACTTTCGTAGCTTTCGTAGGGTTCTACTTTCCAATTTCACCTTTACTTTTCAATATAAAAACATGGGCTATCATTTCATAAATATGGTCTTACAGTTGACGCGGCCTTTATTACCAACTAAACTTAAAAAGCGTTATTATTCTATCCAATTAGTTATCAATCTTAATGCAAAATGGTCCCGGGTACTAAAAACATATGAAAAAAAAAAAAAAAAGTATTAGAAGTCTACCCACCTCATTTATAACTGATTTCCAGTGGGGGCAGTAATCAAAGCCGACCAAAGCCAAACCCTGTAGGCCCCGGACCGCAAATCGACGACGTGAAGCGATGCACACCACAACCAAACGGATCGATTAGTTGTAAAAGGGAAAATAATAGCAATTCAGGTGGTATGGGGGGACACTGGGACAGTGCCCCGAAAAACACCCGCGGATCCACGCCAGGAATCAACAAGGCCCCGATTCCCAGAAAACAAACTCTGAAATTTATTTATTTCCGTGCTTCGTTGGACGGCTCCAAAGCACGTTTTACCCAAATCTAGGGACAAGAAACTGATGGACTTAAGTTCAAATCAGAAGTTAAAAAAACTTTTCTGACTTAAGACGGGAAATCGAACCCTGGACCTTCTGCATTGGGAAAAAGCAGGATACGAGGGCCACAACAAGGAACAAACTCGTTCTAACAAACGACTTTGGCGTTTTTCTAGTCAGTTTTGGGATTAAGACAGCCCCCTTAGTTACCCGAAAAATGTGTTGGGGACTGGGAGACTTATAGGTTCCAGGTACCCTATCGGGAAAGTTTGTGATTTCTGGATTGTATTTTAAAAATTATTAAAACATGTTTTGAAATTGCATATAACGCAGTGTATAGCTTAGCATCTGTGGGACAATACTATAGAAAACATAGCAGTAAGAAAATTGTGTTAAAGATGCAAGGTTTGTCCAATATCCCGAGGCGGAATGGGGGGTACCTTTTTTTTTTATCGTGCAAGAATTCGATACCACCTGGGCACTGCATTTTCACGCCGGGGGCAAATAAACAAACCAAAATATGTTTTCAAAAACAAACAGTTGTTTTTAAAAATAGGTCCTACCACATTAGCAGCCTTATTTTCAATTTGTACTTCTTGTAGGTTTAAATCGCACAAGGAACCTAGCTGATTTTGTTAACAGTCTCAGATACTTGTACCGGATGCCTGTCTAAAATTTCAAGCTCATCTGTTCAAGCGATTCGGCTGATTTTTCGACGTTACACACACGCACGCACCACAGGGGGACTCACAGATGAGCGCCCGGGGTTTGAGTTCAAGGGAGTAACCACTCAGGGCGCTTTCACTCCCCGTTAATTATAGATTGTTTAGGAAATTATGATTCATGTTGATGTAAATAAGGAATTACCTCTAACCTCTACATTTAGATAAATTATAACCTCTTTTGACTAATGTGTTGAGAAATGTATACTTAAAAGTTGTTGCATGGCAGCAGTAATTGTTTTGATATAATTGTTGATTTTGCTTGATTTTTCTTTGATTATTTTCAATTCTCTTTAAAATTAAAAAAAACTGGAAACGTTGGTTGAAAATAATAAAAGTGCACTGCAAACCTGAAAATAATTATTGCCATTATATTATTATGAAGGGCTGTTGATCGTCCTCTAAATTTTATTTGAAAAAATGAAAGGAATAGACTGCAATCTTATATTGGATGAGTGAGGTCTTAAACTTAAAGGAAAATATATTTTTGGAATATTTTGAGCAGGATGTTACGTCTCCTGTCAGTCCTTATATGCACAATTTATGGACAAAAAGTTGGAAAACACAACACTGAAGCAAGGGGTGTTATATTAATTTAGAGCGGACGATTTATTTGGATGAGCTTAGCGAAAAGCGTAGCGAGCGAATCCCCCCCCCCCCCCCGGGAAGATTCCATTTCCCACTTACCACTGGAGAAAAAAAATCCGGGAATGTTTTTTTTTTTTTGTATTTTGTATTTTTTGTGCTGACTGTTAACACGATTCCGGCTAAAGCCGATACTCCGATTTGCGAGAATTTTTTATTGGAGACATTCAAAAATCTTTGAACGAAGAAGAAATAACTGCAAAACCGCGGGCCACGTCCTTTGAGCGCAAATCGGAAAATATTTTCTCATTGAAAATCGCCAATTTTACGATTTTTATCGATTTTTGAAAAATTCTTCGACTTCTTATAACACATACATGCTTTATCCGATTTTTATAAAAATTTTTTCACAGAACCTTAAATTTTATGAATTTAGGTATTCTGTGTGAAATTTGATTCCCCGCAATCGAAAAATTATTTTTATGAAAATCGAAATTTTACGTTTTTGTTTTTCTTTTTTCAAAACACTCTTTGACATATTAACAACTACATGCTTTATCCGGATTGTAATGGATTTTTTATAGGAACCTTAATTTTTAAGAATTAAATATATCGGTGAAAATTTGAGCGCAATCAAATAATTATTTTCTTATGGGAAATCGCATTTTACGATTTTTGTCTTTTTTAAAATTAATATTAATTTAAAAAAAAAAATTATAAATTTAAGTTTATTGTTTATTTAAATTAATATTTAAAAAAAACAACTTAGTTCCATGATTTTCACAGAAACAACAGAAAAATCCGCCATTAAACACATAGCAGTCAAGTGCACCAATTCGCTCATTAAAACAAGCGGCGGCATTAAGCGTTTTTCTAGTATTGGGATTGAGGAGTAAGCGAGGAAAGCCCGAATTTCATTTCACTACACTGGAGAAAAAAAAAAAAATCCGATTTTTAATTCCTTTTTTTGTATTTTGTGTGTTTGTTAAAACACGATTCAGGCTAAACCAAAAAACTCTAATTGCAATGAAATTTCTGGAGGGCCATCGAAAACTCTGAACTTAGAAATGCCACGTTTTTGAGCGCCAATCGAAAAAAATATTTCTCATAAAATCGCAATTTTTTTACGATTTTTGTCGATTTTTTTTTTAAAAAATATCTTCGGAACTCTAACAAAACCCTACATGCTTTATTCGATTGTAATGATTTTTCACAGAACCTTACATTTTATGGGAATTTTTATATTCGTGCGGAATTTGAAGCGCCCAACCCCCCCCCCCGAAAAATTAAATTTTTCATGTGAAATCTTTTTTTTTACGATTTTTAAACAATCTATGGGGGAATTATAACACCTACCATGCTTTATCGATTGGTTATGAGTTTTTCATAGATGGACCTTAATTTATGAATAAATATATTTTCCTGTGAAATTTGAGCGCAATCCAAAAATAAGCTTGTCATTGGAAATCGCCAATTTAGTTTTTTTTTTTTTAATTTTACATTTTCTTCGAAATTATAAAACGTTCTAAATGCTTTATAAGATTGTAAATGATTTTTTACAGTTACCTTAAAATTTTAATGAATTAATTATTGGTTGTTGAAATTGAGCGTTATCCGAAATAATTTTTTTTATGAAAACGTAATTAACGCTTTTTTTCGTTAAAAAAATAACCGCTAAATCCAAACATCCGCGCCTGAAAAAGCGTTTGCGAAGCTTCCTAGTTTTTACTACAAGTCAGAAATTAAAAAAACAGTTTTTCGCCCCAAACCGGATTCAAAACAAGGTTCTCTTCCACATTTCCAGGTGAGCACCGAAAACCATTGCCCTTCCTTCGATGTAAAATGCAAAACTCAATTCAAGATTAAAAATTTTACCCTCCTGATGGTTTCTAGTAGTTAACGAACCGATCACCTGGAGTGTGGAGACCCGTGTTTCGAATTCCCGGTTGGGCGGACTTTTCTAATTTCTGAATAAGTAGAAGTGAAAGGTAAATAGTATTTTTACATTTAGGACGACATTGAGTGCCAGGAAATAATTGAAAAACGACACAATATTAATGTTTTTAAGATGAGCAGGTTCCATATCGGCGCATTATTATGACGTTATATTTATTGCGTATGCCAAAAAGTAAAAGATATTATACACTAGGTTGTATTTGGGGTCTACCCACGCAGATACACAGTTGCTGTAAAGTTATTGACAACTATTGGGATGTAGTTCCTCCCAAAACCCAAATTCTTTATTCAATATTCAACTATGAATAAAATTGTCACAAATAAAATCAATGCATATTAAAAACAGTGCTTTGGCAATGGCCTACATGGATTTACATTGCAACATTTCGAGTCGAAGGAGACGTTAAGCAATATCAAATCAAATCGAAGATTGCAAAATGATTTAATTTTATCACCCCCCACCCACCACCAACATTTGGGAAAATTATGGTTTCACCTCGAGCAAAAGGACAGCCCGCTTTGCAACACGTGGGTTGTGGTTGCGACCGAACAAAAAATCGTGGCGGGGCGTTAGGAGGACAGGTGTCCGAAGGAAGACTTTTAGTATGTCTAAGCCCCGGACGGTTTGTCTTCTTAGCCCCGCTTCGCAACGTGTGTAGCACAAACCGTCGGTCACAGGGGCTAGAGCTAAAAAAAAGGGTCCAGGGGCTTCAGGGAGGGAAGGGGCTTAGAAAAACGCCGACACCGTCTGGCTCGACCAAAAAAAAAACGGTGTGCGTGTGCGTTGTGAGTGTGGGTGTGGGTGGCATGTGAGTGGTGGGGTTGTGGGTTATGGGGTGTGGGTGTGGGTGCTGAGTTGTGAGTGTTGCGTGTGCGTTGTGCGCGTGTATTCGTGCGTGTGGTGTTGCGTGTGGCGGTGCGTGTGGTGTGTGGGCTCGGTTTGGGTGGTGGGGTGGGTGTGGGTGGTGGGTTGTGGGTTTGGGGTGTGGGTGTGGGTGTGCGTGTGCGGTTGCGTTTTGCGTGTAGCGGGTGGCGTGTGCGTGTGCGTGTGCGGTGGTGTGCGGTGCGTGTGCGGTTTTGCGTGTGGGGTTGGGTGTGGGTTGTGGGTGTGGGTGTGGGTGGGGGTGTGGGTGGGGGGTGGGGGTGGGGGTGTGGGACGTAAAATGCAAATGACAAAGGCACCCCACATGTATTACTTAGCGAAAATTTGGTACGGAAAAGGCTTTGCTTCTTACCAAATAGATTGAGGCTTCAGATGTTGATGCTTGTAGCTGTCAAAAGCCCTGTTATTCCTCTTCAGCTTTCCCTGGCCCCCCTGCCGTTCCACATAAGCCACGAGACACAGAAACAACCCCATTTCCCAAACCAACAAATGCACAGTAATTTCTTCATCTGCCGGAAAAAAGAATGAGTTTTTTCGTATTTCGATTCCGCTGATTTTCAAGCCAATTTTGGTGGGCCCGGCCGGGGACACCATCGACGCTCGAACAATGGCCAACCAGGAATCGGTATTTTAATTATGTATTATTATATTTTACATGGAAACTCTGTCCAAAAGTCGACGAGTCTAATATCTTGCATGGATTACTCCGACTTCTATATTCTCTTTATTTTACTAATATTTTGTATTAATTTTTCAAATTTGTGTAAAATAATATGCCATTATTATAATAATGACGAATCTGAATGCAAGAACAACCAACAACAAGGATCTGCCTTGTAGTACTTTTTACCTTTTATCCCTTTTTCACAAAATCTTTACACTTAGAATGTGCCAGCGAGGGCATTTTATTGGAAATTTTCTCTAAACATTCGCAATTTTAACGGATGGGCAAACGTTGAGGGGAACTCAAGTGAGGATTTTAGATGGACCACCATCTACGATATGAAAAGGGGCGTTCTTAGAACATCTCGAAGCCTTACTTAAATCGCCATACAACTTGGGGGGCTTTTTTAACTTATTAGCATTCATTATTTGATATGTTTTTTTTGATTTTTAAAAAAAGAGATGATTTTTTCCCCATTGTGTCTATAATTTTTTTAAAAAACCATTTTCTTTAACCTATTCCAAATTTTTAAAAAAACTTTTTTGGGCTTCTAAAAAAAAATGTTGCCTTATGACAAATTTTCAGCGCTACAATATTCTTACCAATTTTTGGAAAACAAATTATTGTTAAAATTTTATTGAAAATGTGTAAACTTTAGTTTTACAAAACTAACAGAGATGGGCTTTCACAAAAACTTGGGGATTGAAATATTTTAAAAACATTGGGGCTCTATACGTTTTTTTTAAAATGATTTAAATTTTTTGTATTACAAAAAAAAGTGCACTAGGGACAACGTTCAAAACAATTTTCTCTCAATTTTGGGGCTGAAATACCTAGCAATAATGTTTTTATCCTAGGCGTGAAATTGTTCGTTTAATGGGGTTAAATATTTTCCTTTTTTTGTAATTTCTAAAATAAAAGTTTATGTAATAATGACAATGAACAAAAAATTTGGGTGGAAGCATGATTGTGAGAACACAATAAAGTAAATACGCTAACCTATGAAAGCTACTGTAAATAAAGATACCAAACCTGTGCGTAACAAACCTTTGCTCGTCCAGAAGATTGACCACCTTGATGAGTTGAGACGAAGAGCTCGATACCTCTTTAAGTCAGAAAGAGTCTTCGAAACTCCAGAACTAGTATTTATGACGTCGGTGAATCTAATGAGTCGATTACGTGGGTAACACAATGTTACGTAATACGATTACGTAACTAGATGCACATTAAACCTAGTTATTTAGCAGTGCAATAGGTGGAACCAGATAAGCTGGCGGTCGTCAAGTTCAAGCGAGAGCACGGACGCCAACGTTGACAATTTACACACAACTGACTTTAGATAGGGCCTACCGTATACGTATTCCCGAACTCTATACGATTTCGTTACTATCGTATGAGACTAACAGGGTGCAAGTGTCGGAATCGTTTTTAAATGCCTTCCGAACCTTCCTCCACAGAGAAAGAGAGAGGGAGAAAGAACCGACTTCGGGCAAACCACCCTCTAGTCTAGCCCCCATAGGTAGCACCCGCACCAATGTGTTTTCCATGCGCTCGCGTGATTTTTACAAACCAAAGCTATAAATTGCTTTATTTGTGCAAGGAATGACCTAGAGGCTAGGATCCCTGGTTCTATCTATGTTTTATAGATAAAAAAATAAAGAGATATTAAATGTTGAAACTAAAGACAAAGAAAACCAAGTATATGTTGATGCATTCCAAAATTGAGGGAGACGTGATGAAAGTATGTCACTTCAAAATTGAGTTGGAAAGTTATTCCATTCTTTTTGTTATGAAAAGAACGTGTAATGACAGAAACCAATGTAACAACTATTGAATGATTTCTATGATTGGTCCGCAATCATTGGTATTTGTATAATATTCAAATAGTCATTGTGGGAAAAAACCACTTGCATGGAGTTGGCACTACAAGCTACTCGTGAAATATAATATATGTCTGAGATTGTATATGACTGTGTATATTATACAGATATATAGAGCAAATAGGAATCTAAAGCTCACTGTTTAAACGATTAGTTAAGTATAGAATGTATATTTTGAAAACATAACATTCTTTAAAAAAAAGCGCGGAGCTGTAGTAACAGCTGGAATGTCATTCAATGATCATTTCATGATTGTGTATTGATTTCAATCAATACAGATTTTGAGCATAATCATTTAAACAGAATTAGTTATTTAGTTGATAGGCAACTATCTACTGGTGCCTTATAACGTCATACATTTAGGCAATAGGCCAAGTCAATAGCAATATTATCGATTGGTTATTTATTCCTATATTGGGCTTTAAAAATAGACATAGCGTTACAATGCTTTATTCTAGATTACTACGAAATGCAATGAAAATCAAATATGTAGTGGCAAGTACCTTTTGCTACCACATTCAGTACTGAAACTGAAAACCACACTGTTGAATAGTAGTAGTGATTGTGGTATAATATTTATTTTGGTATTTGAATACGGTATGTATTTTGTTTGGGATCAAGATGGCAGTGTTCGTTTGATGTGTCGACCTTGGCTGGGAGACAGAGTTTTATGTTTTGTTTTGTTTGTTGCCTTTTGAAGGGTACTGAAAGTACCCAAAATATTGCTTTACTTTAATTTAATATATAAATTTATTAAAAGAACATGATGAGTCCAAATATTGTCTATACTTATTAAACATAACTGTCCCAAGCATCTCAGTAGTTATAAAATGTTATGTAGTGTTCTTTGTATCTTTTATTAAAAAGTGTTAGTTTTAATCATTGAGTTATGATTGTAACGTAGAACCTTCATAACCCTCCCAAAGCAATACTCCCTCAGGATAAATAGTCTAACAGTATCCCGATATTTATTATCAGTATTGATCGAATGATTGGTAACTATCGCCTTATATATATATCCTTACTCTTGCTTGCTCCCTTATTCATCAAGCAGCCATATTCGTCAACAATAATCCATCTCTCTTCCCCCAAAACTCTTCCATTCACTCCTACTCAACTCGTTCACCAGCCAAAATCCATGTTCCTTCTCACAATACGTCCCTATATTCCAAACGTCCTCACTATCTTTGCCTTACTATTTATAACAAAATTCCAACTAATATAAAAATGTTATCTTCACCAATATCTTTCAAAACCAAGCTCAAAGCTTATTATCAAAATCATATTACTCCACAAATGAATTCTTTGATGACTAATTATAACATTGTTTTTCTTAACTTCAGATTTAATATATTATTCTATTATTGAAATGTTTTCCATTAATTTCATATTTTATTATTATGTTTGTATCATCATTTGTATCACTAATTTTATGTATCATATTCATTGCCTATATTTGTACTATGTATAAATCAAAAAAGGTGTATTAAAAAAAACATTACATAATATTTTGTAATGCATTTTATTTTGGGTAATGTATTTGTAACACTTATTTTTCCATGTAAGAACTTGGTACAATAACAATTATATTTTATTGGTCAATCGTGAACAGCATCTACAGCAAAACACAAAAAAATCATCAAAAAATCAACAACATCGTGAAACAAAACATTATGAGACAATGTAGATATGCTTCAAAGTTCTAATAATGTATGATTTTCAAGAATATCATTATCAATAAAAACAAAATGTCAGTAATATTTGAATTCACGAAACAGTATAGTATTCACAAATAAAAATGTTCGCCCAGACGAGAAGGCAGCAGGCGGAGCAGCTGGAGAATGACGGCCTAGTTGACGTCGCGAGCGCTATGTAGATTCATTGTGTGACGAATCCAATCCAGTTCAACGTCGAATCGCGTGTACATTGACACATAATTAAAATCCGCTTGGTTTCCACAAGCCCCATTTGCCAAAAGGATAATACCATATAGAATATTATCACAGACAAGGAACGAGTTTCGGCCATTCTAAACAGAAAGTCATAACAGTCATGTTAGGATAGCTGGACGTGTCTTTAGATACAATAGCATGATCAACAATAACAATGTTCTCTATTATTATTATTATGTTTATTATATAATAATATGTAATGAAAGTATGAATAAATATAAAGTTATAAATAAATAAATACTATTAATAATAATAATAATAATAATAATAATAATAATAATAATAATAATAATAATAATAATAATAATAATAATAATAATAATAATAATAATAATAATAATAATAATAATAATAATAAATTAGTTAAAAATCATTATTCCACATGCATGATTTTGTTTAATGTAACATGTTCCACAGTTAAGCTGTCCTGTGCAGCTTGTGGATGGCCAAACTTGGTTGATAAAAAAATATAAAAAAATATATGTATTTCAATAAAAAAAAATGTATATATATTATTATTATTATTATAATTATAATTATAATTATAATTATAATAATAATAATAATAAAAATAATAATAATAATAATAATAATAATAATAATAATAATAATAATAATAATAATAATAATAATAATATATATTTTTTTATTGAAATACATATATCTTTTATATTTTTTTATCAAACAAGTTCGGCCATCCACAAGCTGCACAGGACAGCTTAACTGTGGAACATGTTACATTAAAGAAAATCATGAATGTGAAATAATGATTTTTAACTAATTCAATATTTCAAAATTCTATATAGCAATACAATTATTAGTGAAGTAACAGTAAGTATCAGTAAGCAGTGAATGACACAGCGTGTAATAAAAAAAAAATATATATATAACCCTAAAATAAAATATTAAAATAGTAGATAAAAACAAGTAATTAATGTGCAAATTAAATACTTATACCAGCCAAAAACATTTTTGTGAAGCAACAGTTTGCAGATAATACGTGAATAAACATTGAATAGAACAGATATAGAACAGTGAAAAATTAGAGTGCTAATTCATGTACTCTAAATTATGAGACACTTATGTAACAAATACACAACAACCCTAACTTCACTGCATATTTCGTAATAAAAATGCATTTAGCTGTCTTTTGATTTCATAAATTCTCTAAATCTCCTATGTTCTTTGGAAAACTATAAAAAAAAGAAAGGTATAGTGTAACTAAGTGTTCTTTTACCATACTTATTTGCAACCCGTGGCAACTGGTATACTTCCGAAGATTTGGAGCGAGTAGAAGTAGTGTGATTAATACAATTTTTTGTGTAGTTTATAACATTCTAAAGTGCTTAAATTATTTTCAAAAGTGATCATCTTCATTATTTTATTTTGAATAGAGATTATGCTATTTAGCTGTGATAACGAAGCATTTCCCCAAATTAACAGACCGTAAGAAATAACCGACTCTGCAAGGGCTATATAAACCATCTTTACATATTTAAATGGTAAAATACTTTTAACTGCATATAATTGGTAAGCGCATGACCTTAAGCGTTTACATATTTTCTCAGCTTGTATGTTCCAACTAAAGTTACTATCAATCTCCAACCCCACATACGGATGGCTGTAAACAGTTGCAATTGATGTTTCACACGAACAATCCAGATCAATTTTACCCGCGTTCAGATGTAAGCATTCAAAATTGTGGGCAATAACATTGATATTAGAATTTCGACCCGCGTTTAGCGGCATAGAAATGTGCACAATCTTTGTTTTTTCAATATTTATGATTAGCCTTACGTCATGGTTCCACCTGAGTAAATTTAGAAAATCATTTTGCAAGTATCTTTCTGCAATTTTTACGTTTTTATGGATAGACACTAAAGCAAAGTCATCAGCGTAGCAAAAAGCAATGCACTTAATAATATACTTAACCATAATATTTACATATATTAGGTAAAGTTGAGGTCCTATTATAGAGCCTTGTGGTACGCCACTGCTACATGACTTTGCTTCACTATACACTTCGCCTATTCTTACAATTAACTTTCTGCTCGATAAATAATTTTTAAACCAATTTAACAATGTACCTCTAACCCCAGTACTTTCCAACGCATCTAGCAGCTTATTAAAATCAAGGGTGTCAAATGCTTTTTTATAATCGATAAACATACATAAAATGTTAAAATTTTCGTCTAGCTTAGTATTAACTAGGTCAGAAAAGGATGCCAAAAGGTCTACTGTACTTTTTCCTCTTTAAAATCCATATTGTTGTTCGTTTATTATTTTAAATTTCGTCATGTAATCTATTAAGCAATTTGCCACGTAACTTTCAAGTATTTTTTCAATGCTACACATAATGGCAATTGGCCTATACCACTCCTTGTTTACTCGTTTCCTCTTACGACCAGTTGCAACAAAAGACGAATTTTCATGTTTGTTATGAATAGTAGTCCGAACAGAGTCATAGAGCTTATTGCAATCATTAATTTCCATTAAATCTGCCCAATTCACGCCTTTCAAAGCAGTAAACACTTTCCTCTCATCTAATGAGACATGAGGTTTGTTACCTAAATTACTGTGATTGGTGTTTTTGAAGACCAAAGATGACACGACCATGTAATGATCGCTTATTTTACACCTAAAAATAGCCGACTTAGCATAATAAAATTTCCCCTGCGCAAAAACATGATCAATACACGTTTTTGACCACACATCTCGAATTGCTTCTTCTCTCGTTACTCCATTTATGCATTTTATAAAACCCAAACTCGCCAAACAGTTCTCATAAGTATGAACGCATTGATCACGCTCGTCAAGTAAATCAATGTTCATGTCCCCCATGATTATAACATTTGGATTTTTAAAATTACCAATTTACACAGATTCAAGTTCTTGAACGAAGTTAATTTTCATTTCTAGAGGCGTAGATTGCGCAGGAGGCCTGTATATCGCCAAAAGTGAAATAGTAACATTATTCGGAAAAGTTAGATCACAGCTAAGAGCCTCACAGTAAAACAAATTATGTTCAACTAACACATAGCTAATAGACGATTTTATATAAATTAAGACTCCGCCGCCTCTTTTATCCGGTCTCATCTTAAACACCATTTCGTATCCATCCAAACAAATCGATTTGTCTTCCACATTTCTTACTTCTGTAAGAACCAAAATATCAAATACTCCAATCTGTTTACTTATAATAACCTTAACCTCATCCCACTTACTTTCAGATAGAGATCTTACATTTAAATGAATAAAAACAAAGCCTTCAACCTCACTAAACCATCCATTTAAGTCATCAATAACATCGCATGTATTTTTATCCTCGATATCTAGACCATCAACCGTAGCTAAATTGTCATTCACTGACATTTAATTTGGTACTAATTTTCTCTAGATCGGCAACCGTGTTGATGATCAACACCTTACGAGCAGATTCGTCCTTTTTAACAAAAATCTTGCCCTGCTTTACCCAGACAAACTAAAACTAAAAAAAAAAAAAAAAAAATAATAATAATAATAATAATAATAATAATAATAATAATAATAATAATAATAATAATAATAATAATAATAATAATAATAATAATTTTTTTCCAATTCAATTCATTTTATTTCACAAAACACATATTACATTGTTTTATCTCAATGAAACCCACAAAGCCCATTATGCGGGCTCATCTGTGGAATAACAACATCAAATAAACTAAAACAAAAACAACCGTAGCGGAAGGAATCATTATGAAAAAACATCAACAAATCACAATCATTAAAAAAACAAATCGAAGTAGAATGACCGTTACTTAAAATAAAATGAAACACAACACAACGCCAAGGTTTTTAAGTTTCATGGGCATTTCAGAAACCTGACAGAAATATAGCTAAAAGATGATCACGAAAACAAGGTATGAGCAAAACAGATTTAGGTAAGAGCACTCAATTGAGACAACAAATGTCTTTTTATTTGTTGCTTGACCTCGGAAATTTTTGTTAAGTTTAATAATTGATCAGGTAATTTATTAACAGACTCGGGGACTAAACACTCTAGGCGCATTTGACCGTATTTATTATTACTTCTAGGAACTACAAATTTTTGTTTTTCCTGACTACGTGTCCATTTGTATTTCTGCACAAGAATTCTATAATCATTTTAAAGTCATATTTTATAAACAGTTGGTACGTGAAAAGGCCGTCAACTGGCATAAGGTTGCAAAAGAGGTTTGTCTCCCGAGTCGACTGAATTTGACAATTGCGAGGTATTATTTCGCGTAAAAGCTTATTTTGTAGTACTCGAATTTTATTTAAGTGGCAGTCAGTGGAATACCCCCACGCTAGTAGACCATAAGATATAATAGATTCTGCAAGAGCGATATATACATTACGCAACACTGAAAATGGTAAAACTTATTTAAGAAAAAAACATTGCCGGAGGCAGGCTCTTAGGCGCTTACAGATGGAATCAATATGAAGTGCCCAGCTGAAATGTTTATCAATCACCAATCCCAAATAATTATGCGAGTCAACATTCTCGAGTAAATCACTACATGCACACGTCTGTGGATCTACTTGATTATGCAAACATTCATTGGAATGAGTGATCACCCTGACCTCTCGGAGACAATCTCTATTTTGAGGTGCACACAAATGAATTATTTTTGTTTTATTTGCATTAATTACTAAATCTCTATCATGAATATCTTTAAGTAGGTTAATAAAATCTATTTGTAAATACAACTGTGCAATTTCGAAGTTTTTATGAACTGAAACAATCAAAATGTCATCGGCATAAATAAATGCATAGCAATATTTAAAACATTTAACCAAATCATTTACGTAGACCAGAAATAGAATTGGACCCAAAATAGAATCCTGAGGAACTCCTGAAATAACATCACGTTCGTGGCTTAAAAAATCACCAACCTTAACTCTTATTCTCCTATTTGTTAAGTAATTTTTAAACCAATTTAAAATTGGGCCACGAATAATAATAATAATAATAATAATAATAATAATAATAATAATAATAATAATAATAATAATAATAATAATAATAATAATAATAATAATAATAATAATAATAATATTTTTTTTTATTATATAATAATATTACATGCATTTTTTACAAAAAAAACAATTTGACATCGTTGTCCACAAAGCCACATAGCGGCTTGTCTGTGGATTATGAAACATATTATATTGTACATGGATCAGACAGACTTAATTAAATTTTAATTTTATTACACAAATAATGTTCAAAGGCTAAATTAAAACTGAAATAAATAATTATACAACAACGAGAATACGACTTTACAATACTGAAATATACTAATTGAATTTGATATGACAGGCGAGAACATTCTTACATGATAAAAATCGCGACTGTAAACAAAGAAATAGTTTTTAAATTAATCAAATTAAAATGATTTATAAGTTAATCAATAGGCCTATCAATGGAACCAAAGTAAGTAAATTTTAAGTTTATTTTTAACCTCACTATACGATTGCAAATCTTTCATATCCTCTGGTAAAAGATTAAACGTATGCGGAAAGGAATACTCAAGATGTTCTCTGGCCGTACTTTTTGACGTATTCTGGAATATCAAAGTTAGTTTTTAACATAAATCTTGTATTATATTGATGCTCATTGCGTGAATTTTTGTAGATGTCACTAAAATAATATTTAACCAAAAGGCGAAATCGATACAGTAAAGAAACAGGCAATAAAAAGCAATATGTGTACAAGTCATGTGTATGGAAAACGATTGAGTTTTTTACTTTCAGGGATAATGAGTTTTAACATTTTATTTTGCAACACTTGAATGGGTTTTAAGTGAATGTTACTCGCATTGCCCCATGCTAATAGACCATAAGAAATTATTGATTCTGCCCCAAAGGGGATATAAACAGTTCGCAAGGTAGTATAAGGCAAAATTATTTTAATTTATATAATTGAAATGCGCAACTTCTAAGCTTTTTGCAAACTGAATCAATGTGAGGCTTCCAACTAAAATAGTTATCTACTATCAACCCTAGATACACGTGAGTATCAACACACTCGATCTCCTCAACACATTCACATATCACCACACTATTACTAGTATGCAACACTCATTGGAATGACTTAATATGTGAATGCTATCCGAAACGTGAATCATTAAAAGGCGAGCAAATGTGTACAACTTTAGTTTTAATTGAATTCAGGGTTAATTCACAATCGTGAGCATAACACGCCAAGCTCCTGAAATCTGCGTTAAGGTTTTGTTCTGCAACTTTTAAAATCTTATGAACAGAGATTAGAGCAGCGTCGTCGGCGAACATTAGTATAACGCAGTGCTTAATATATTTACAAATTTCGTTTACGTAGATCAAATAAGAAATTGGTCCCAAAATTGAGCCTTGCGCTACACCAGTATTAGATTCTTTCTCGTAGCTGTAAGAATCCCCTATTTTAACCACAATCTTCCTACTTTTAAGGTAGCTTCTAAACCAGTTCAACATATTACCACGTATTCCAATATTTTCAAAACATTCCAAAAGTTTCTCATGGTTCAACGTATCAAACGCTTTCTTAAAATCTATAAACATAGCTAACACGTGGAAGTTGTCATTTAATTTTGAATTTATCAAATTTGAAAAGCGCACAAGGAGATCGGAAGTGCTTTTACCTTTTTGAAACCCATATTGCTCTTTATTAATGATATTAAACTTTTCAAGATATAATAATAATAATAATAATAATAATAATAATAATAATAATAATAATAATAATAATAATAATAATAATAATAATAATAATAATAATAGATGGAATACTAGCATTCCATCTCAAATTTTGACACCATCTTTATCTACTAGTGATGTATTACAAGTGCCATTGAAGGGAAGTATTAGTTTTTATTATTCAAACCATTATTTTGTAGTTTTATATGGTTGTCCAGATTTAGGCTGCAAGTTGACATTGAAACAATTAAATTTTGAGTTTTTGACAGTAAGTGGTAGGCATATATTCATTTAGAAGCATAATCTGTAACTTAAGCAAGGTAACATATCTAAGATAGTATAATATTTAGGATTTTACGTAAGCACCGTTAATAATTTTCAGAATTGAGAAGATTGTCGTCTTCTAAATTCGTCAAATTAGAAAAGGTTCAGCAAAACGAGAAGGCAAGGAGGTTGAGAAGCGATGACCTCATCACCGCCTTGAATTTGATGAATCATAATTGAGAAAAGTGTTTTAATTTTTTTTAAGTGCATTGACTTTATAAACAAAAACAAATAAGGACTGATTTTGACAGCTAGGAGAATAATTTCTCTCGAACAAGGAAAATAGGAAATAACAGACAATGGATGTTTCTGCGGTGAATTCACAGCAAACCACCAAAACTGGGAAAATGAGGCAGCGCATCAAATGGAAAGAAGATATGAACATAATATATTATATCAATGTCATTATCATTAATATCAACTCGCTTATTTTCAAATTCCATTTTTACTTATAAGTATTTATATTTTCCATCATTATCATGTGAATCATATTTATGAACATAATAGTATTTAGGATTAAATATTCCCTCTCTTCCAAGAGGAGTTATATCTGTTACCATGTATCGATCGAATCGTCATCATCATTGAAATCATCATTGAAATAGAAATTGTAATTGAAATTGTTAATACAAAAAAAATCCCCGCCCCTGACAAGTGCCCCCCGTAACGGCCAAAATACTTCGCTTACCCCTAAAAACCACCCGGGCTGATAGCTAAGAATAAAAATAAGGGTCCCATAAAGTTTTTAAAACCTAAGAAGAAAAAAAATTTTGTGCATTAAGAAAATATGATACCTAAAAAAGATAAAAATGGGTTGGGTGCTTTAAGTAAGCTGATAGAAATAGTTGTGCATTAAGTAATCTGATACCTAAGAAGAAGAAAGAGTTGTGTCTTAAGTGAGCTGCATACTAAGAAGAAAAAATAGTTGTGTATTGCCTAGCCTGAACAAAATACGTGTAAATATTGCAAAATTTACTTCCCAGCGTAATTGTTAGTAACTTATACCGTGAATGTTTGAAAGGGACCTTAGTCACTGGCCTACATTTTTAAAAATAAATTCCCCTTTAAGGGGTGTTGTTTAAAAGGACAAAATCTATTGCCCTTTTTAATTTACACCCTACAAATTACGTTTTTTTTTAAATTTTCCTTAGTTTTGGGTTTTTATATATCCTACTGATTTGCTAAAGGGGGGGGGGGAACTACTCTCTAAATACTTGTACCGAATGTCTTTTTAAAATTTTTTCAGTTTAATATGTTTAGCCGTTCGCCTTTCCCTGGAGCAAAGTCATTTCACTCGTTATAACTCACATTAAAAAAAAACAGATTTTTTTGCCTTTTTGATTTTGAATTGAAAGCTTCATCACGGGCGCTCCCCTTGTATTTTTAATTATAATCTATGGATGATTAGATTTTTAACGGGGGATTTTGGGGGCTGGGATTTGATATCAAAGGGCGAAAAAAATTTTTAAACAAAAGTTGATTTTTTACTTACGGGGGCAAAAACGCCCTTTACCCGCCCCGGGAATACAAAAATGCGATGAGATCTGGATTAAAACCCTTTTCCTTTTTTTTCCTGGGAGAAATCGTAACGTTCTGCCTTTTTCCCAAGTGAAAAAACCCTTTAAACAACACAAAATAGGCCCAAAACATTTCTTTTCCCTTTTAAAATCCCTTGGTTTCTTTTGGTCTTGGGGTTTATATTTTTGGCTCTTTGGTCTTGGGGAAAGCGTTTTCTGTTTTCCAAATTTTCAGAAGGTCCAGGGTTCGTTTCCCCCGCAAAAGTCAAAAATTTTTTTAAAATTTCTGTTTTGGGACTAAGTCCATCAGTTCTTGTCTTGGGAGTTTGTAAAGGGTGATTTTGGGGACCCGTCCTAGCAACAAAGCCAAAATTTAAATTTTTCCCAAAAGTTTTTCTAAATGGCCCTTTGTTGTTTTCTGGCTTTTGTTTTGGGCGGGGGGTTTCGCACTTTTCCATATCACTGATTGCTATATTTCCTTTTAAAAATTCGATCTTTGTTGGTTATCGCTCCTCGTCGATTGCTGTTGGGGCCTACAGGGTTGGCTTGGTCGCTTTGATTTAAAGTCCCCCACTGAAAATCAGTTATATAACTGAGTGGGTAGACTCTAAATAAAATGTATTTATTTATTTATTTATTTATTAACAAATACAATCTAATGAAGCCTGGAAGGTGAAATGAAACTAGAAAAATTAAAAGTGAAATAAATTGTTTAGTTTTGAATATTTTTTTCGTTTGCTTATAGTTGATGCCAATTTTTTATTTAGTGATTAGATTGCGTTTTTTATTTTTATTTGTGTTCTACTTTTGAAACCCAAACTCTCCCAACAGGGGTTTAAAAATTAATTTTTAAATTTTATTATTATTATTATTTTTTAATTATTATTATTATTATTATTATTATTATTATTATTATTAATTATTATTTTTTATTTTTTATTATTATTTTTTATTATTTTTTAAAATTATTATTTTTTTATTATTATTATTTTTATTTTTATTATTATTATTATTATTATTATTATTTTTAAATTATTATTTTATTTTTATTTTTTTTATTATTATTATTATTGCTCACGTTTTTAAATTTTTTTGCACAGAAATGCTGGCAAAGATTTGTTTATATGTAAATCCCCAACAAAAATTATTTCATGTTAAGCCACCCCTTTATTTAGGTTTTTTGAATAGATCAAAGATTTTCGGGGATAGCCCAAAAAAGGGAAACTATGCAATGACTAAGATCTTGTGCTTATCAGTTTACGCCTTAAAAGATTTTTAAATCATTTAAATCCGTAAAATGGTATATATTGCTTAGCGAGCCCTTTTTTATCGTACGGTATATGGGCTTGGGTAATGCTTTTTTACTCGCAACTTAAAAATTTAATATCATTACAAAAAAAAAAATTAAAAAAAATGTAATAAAAGAGAAATCGTTGAGGGGAGATGTGTCCGGATTTGTATTTTATTTTGATTTTTTCCCATTTTGGGAAACCCTTTGTTTAAAAAAGCTGTTTTTAAAAGCATTATTTTTGAAAAAAAATATTAAAATTCTTATTGACCACAACCCCTTCAACTCGACCCAAAAAGTGCAGGAATTTACCATTTACCCCCCTTTTAACAAAAAATATGGGGAAGGTCTTTAAACTACTCTTTTCCCTTTTAATTTTAAAAAGTTTCCCTTCCAAAAAAATTTAAAAATTTAAATTTCTTTAAAAAAGGGAAAAAAAATTAATTTAAAAAGACATTTTGGGGGCTTCAAAAAAATATTATATTTTGAGTGAGGAAATTGGGGTTATGTGATTTTTATTTTTTAAAATTTTTTTCAGGTATTTATAAATTTTTCTTCTTTTCCTTTTTCATTAAATAAATTTATTCAATGTAAAACCCTTTATATAATTATCACTTTTTATTTTTTAAAACTCCAGTGGGAAATTTTCAATAAATCAAATTTCAATTATATTAGGTTAGGTGTTCAGAAGTGAAAAAAAACCTTTTTTTAATAAACATAGTTCCACAATAAGTTCATCCCGCATTTTTTGTGGAAGGTCGAATGTTTTAAATATGTAAGGTTATGGAAAAAATGTATTAAAATTAAAAAAAAAAAAAAAAAAAAAAAAAAAATTTATTTTTTATTATTATTTTTAATTTTATTTTTATTATTTTTATTATTATTTTATTTTTATTATTATTTTATTATTATTTTATTATTATTATTATTATTTTAAATTAAATTATTTTTTATTATTATTATTATTATTATTATTTTATATACAATAAATTCCAGAGCAATTTTAAAAATGGGCCTACGATGTGGCTTCAAATTTTTAAAAGATCGAAAGTTAAAAGAAGAGTGAAAAAAGTGTGGATAACGAAAGATTTTTTTAAATCATTAAAGAAAAAACCGCGCTTTTCAAAGGTGAAAAAATGTCCGCAATTCAGTGTTTTTAAAAATGAATATAGGGAAAATTAAAAAAGGGTTAAAAAATAAAACCCAATAAAAATAAAATCGATGGAAAACCCCCATGACTTAAAACATGCATTAGAACAGGGAAAAGACTGCAAAAAAGAAACGTGGAAAAAAATATTAATAAAATATTGGGCCCGGGAAAAGGAAAAGATCAGTTGAGGAATTTTATAAAAAAATTTTTTTAGGTAGACTGATACAATTCCAAACTTTGCTAAAAATTTTTTTGCAAATACCTTTGTAGATAAAAATTGAAAAAAATTTTTTCCATTTCGACTTTAAAGTGTGTAGATAAAATTTTCAGAGAAAATCCCTACGAGCAAAAATTGGGCCATCGATTTACTTTGCCCCCTTTTCAGCGACCGGATCATGGTAACCCCTTTGAAAAATATACATGCATTAAAAAGGGTAAAAAACTGCGGAAAAGCAACGGGGCAAAAAAAATTAATGAAATATTGGGCCCGGAAAAGGGGGGGGAAAGATCCCGTTGGGGAAAGTTATAAATAATTTTTAGGTAGACATGATAAAATTTCCCAAAAACATTGCTAATAATTTTGCAAATCCCTTTTTGTAGATAAAATTTTAAATATTGTTACTTTTCGACATTAATTTGGGGTAAAATAACAATATCAAGATAATCATACGAGAAACTTGGGCCAGTCGATTTCCGGGCCTCCTATTTCAGCGCCCGGATTTAAAGGGGAAAAAATATTTAAAAAAATGAATTTTAAATAAAAAGGCAGGTTGAAATGACTCGCAAAAACATTAATTAATATTCTTGTATATCTTTTTAAAATAGATGTAAGACAAGGCCAGGTGTGGGTGTAAAAAATGAAGGGCGGGGAGCTTAGGGTTCCCTTTGTCTTTGGTCCTGTGTGACAGTTTGGAAACCAATCGTAAAAAAAAGGGATTCCCTCTTGCCCAACGGGCCATTCAGAAACACTTCTTTGGCGGAAAAGGGGATAAACAGAGTATTTTAATTTGTTTTTAAAGCCCTTATTTCCCCTTTTTTCGGCTGCAGGGCGGGGCCCCTTGGTGCCCAAAGCCTCAACTATTTTTTTTATTTGTGGAAATTTAAAAATTTTTTGCCTTGTTAAAAGAAGAACCCAAAATTACTGACAGAGGGGAAATTTTTTATACATTTTGGGTTTATGTAAAAAGTGTATTTCAAATTGCAGTTTATAAAAATCTGTAGAATTAATTGCCCTTTTGGCAACAGGGCCAAGATGGCATCCGGGGGGGAATGTAGAAGGGGACGGGGGGAATCGGGTGCCGGAGGAGAGGGTTTGGGGACAAATAACCCACCTCCGAAAGGGGGGGTGGTATCGAACCAAACAACCGCGAGTGTTGTATATTTAAAATTCAAAAAAACAATTTAAATTTCCCCCCGGTGTCCCACTTTTGGTTCAATTAAATTTCATTGAGGACATTTTTTAATTTAAAACTTTAATTGTGGATATGTGTGTTAGGGAAAACTAACGAATAAGAAATTTGCACGGAGTTTGATCCCCTACATAACATGGGCCCTTTCATAGAGGGTAAATCAAAAAGTTTCTAATAATCTACAAATTAAACCCGCCACATAAAATGTGGCGTGTTTTAGCGTACAAAAAAATTTTTTACAAAGTAACAAATTTGGCCCTCCCCTAAAAAAATAGAAAAGTGATTCCTTCTTGTTGGGTTCAGAAAAAAAGACAGAATTACCCCGACGGGCGATGGCTTTGTACTTTGGGTTTTTAAACTGCTATAATAAAAACCGCGAAATTCCCAAGGCGTGGTAATTTGTAAAAATTTGGGAAATTAAACATCTTTTAAACCATTATAAATATTTTGGGCGTCCAAAACAAAAGGGGGTTTAAAATTTGGGAAATGAAAAAAAAACATATTTGAATTTTAAAACTGAATCATTCAAAAAACGCTACAACTGGATGTTTCAAACGGGGAAAACATTTTAAATATCTCCATTGTTTATCACTTTTAATATGGAAAAAAAAATTGGGTTTACGGGTCCCAAGAAAATAAAAATTATCAAAGTAGGGAATTCCGTACTTTTTATGAAAAAAACGCTAAACGGGAAAAAAGGGTTTTCATCTTAGAACTTTGAAACTTGGGCCACACTCAATGTCCCCTCATAAAAAAAAAACCCGGGGCAATTGGACCGGGAAAATCAAAATAAAAACGCGTATTTACTCAGGCGAGAAATTTTGTACAAGCTTAAAATTTAAAACATGTCTTTAACCATTATTGATTGAGCGAAGCGACGTCTCCATTAAACTCTTAGGGCTCGAATGTCTGTTTTTTTTTTTTCTTTTACTGTTTCCCGAAAACAGGTCGCATTTTTTCTCGGGTCGACCTGAAATTTTCCCATACGTGTACATACCACCTAGGGGGGTTCTGTATATTTTTTTTGATCAAAATCCGTATTTTGGTTATAAAAAAAAAAAATAAAAAAAAAAATAAAAAAAAAATAAAAAGTACTGATCGTTATGTTTTTTGGGCAGAGTAAAATAAGTACAACTTTCCCTTTTTCTTTTTTTTAAATTTTCAGCTAAATCGTCAGAATTTAAAAAATTTTTTGGTAATCGAAATTTCGAAAAAGGGAATTTTAAAAATGAAGGGGCATAAAATAAAAAGATTCATTTTAGAAGGCATGCCCTTAAATTTTAAAGTACAATCCCAAAAGATTTTGGGAATTTGGGTATATAGTGTACAATGTAAATACCCCGTTAGGCCTACCGTGCGGGGGGACTTTTGGGAATGTCGTACTCGGGTCATTTGCACTCCGGGCTCCGCTCAAAAACGCGTCTAACTGAGGGGTTTTCCTAGAAATTGTCTAGTGTTTAAAAACACAAGGGGTATCTTTGGGGGGCCCGGGTGGGCCGCAAAAAATTCAAAAAACAATTTCTGAACTTAAAAAATTTTAATCATTAAAAGTCCAAAATTTCACCCCTTAAATGGGAAAACAAACAACAAAATTGTAATAACCCAAAACCAAAAATAAAAAATTTTAAAAAAAAAAAAAAACGGAAAACCCCAAGCTCTCCTTAAAAAAGTCTTGGGGGTTTGTGAATGCTGTGAATATAGAATTGAGACAAGCTTTTTATTCTTTTCTCCCTATTTTCGCTTTAAAAATAAGTAAAAAATCTTTTCGCCTGTTGCGAGCCCCCAAGCCAACGATTTTTGTTTTTAAAAAAGGTAATGTCTTTACGCGAGTAAGACTTAGAATGATTAATAATAACTAAAGATAATATGCCTTTAAGAGAAGACATTTTTTAATTTAAAGATTAAACTACGGGGGAACAGGGGTTTAGATCAGTTGGAAAAAGGGGCTAATGTAAAATCACTTAGTATTTCGTGGGAAGATTTTAAAAAGCAAACGGGTCCATGGGGTCGGCTGCCTATTTGAACACAAAAGGGGGGGTTTCCCTTAAAAGTAATTAAGTCAGTGGGACAAACCTTTCCCACACTGGGGGGGGAAAGGGGTTTTTAATAAACCCAGGACAGGAGGGAGCGGGGTTTAAACTCGGCTCATTCAGATCCTTGGATCTTTAGCGCTTTTCTCATTCATTCATTCTGTTAAATTTCGTTTTTTCTTGTGTTATGTAATTTTTTTAAAGGGTTTTGAAATGGCGTAAATGACGCCCATGAAATTTAAAAATGGATAAAATTTTGAAAAGTTTTCAGTGTCTTTAAATCTACGGGGGTCCTTGCACAACGGGGGGGTGAGTCCCTTTCCCCTTTAAATTTTTGTAACTTTTTAAAAAAATAATCAAAAATAATAATAATGGGTGTTTTTTTACAACTTCGTTTTTTCCTTCTTTTGGGGGAAACACATATCCCCAAAAAACCCAATACGCCCTCACATCTTATTCCTCAGGGTTTTCCTTCTTTCCGTATAAGAGGTGGTGGCAGCTATGAAGACCAGCCAGCATCCCCCCATCACTGGTGGCCAGGGGTGGTGATTTTTTTAAACCTTTATCAAAATTAAATGGATAAAAAAAGGAAAATAATGCAAATTTTGTATAAACCGAGGATAGTGATTTTGATGGGATGTGCTAATTAAAAATATAATATACTGAGGGAATAAAGTCAAAATTAACTCAATATTTTTTGTGAACGTGTTTTATATCACTAAAAATTTGAAAGGTAATATAGATAACATGAATCAGGGAAGGGGGTTTCCTTCGTTAAACCAAATCTAGGGACAGATCGAAAGTAGGGGGTAGACGCTCAGCGGCCTTTTGGTGTAGGGGGAGCGCTAACGAGGGTCCGTTTCGTTTTGAATCATCGGGACAGTCGGGGCGGGGTCAGGGCGTCTGGGGGAACAAAGGGGAAATGACCATCTTAGAAATTTGAGTCGTAGAAAGCCGTCCCGGGAATTTTCTGGGGAAATGACGGGCAAAAGGGTTTCATCATTTTTCAATCGTATCGATGAGCTAGGGCTCAGGGGATCAGGACCCCATTGCAGAAGGCCTTTATTCAAGACTGAAATTGCAAGGGGGGACGCAAGGAGTACGCCCATTAGAAACCTCTGATTTGGTAAACGCCCCTTACGATGACCAAAAGGCCCTCTCTTTTACAGGGGTTTTAAAAAATAGGGAATCCAAAACCTTTTTGTCCAAAAAATTCGACACTGCTTTAAAAAAAAACCCGGGGAAAACGTTTCGTCAGTTTTCCCCAACGAGATTGTACATAGCCGGACATAACATTTTTGATCCTGGGAAAGGGAAAATGGGGCAAAAAAAGTCTACGAAAAAAAGCTCTGGATAACGTATGCTTATTCATTTTCTTAAGGGCAAAAAGGGATTTTGGGTTTTTTCTTGATTTTAGTGACCCGAAAACATATGGAGCATACAAAAAGCCATACTGGAAGAGGAAATTTCGGATAATTTCGGGTACTGATGGAAGATACCGTCGGTTTTTTTGGTAGAGACCGCCGTAGAGCGCAAAACCAAAATCAAAAACACATCAGGGGTTTTTGATAAATCGCTTCGGCCGCCCCCAACTCAGTCAGGGTTTGAATCCAATATTAGCCAACCTTAACACCCCCAGGGTACTTTCCGGGCCCAGGGGCCCGGGAGGGATTCAATGTTATCGGGTGTGGAGGAATAGGGCTTTTCTAAAATTTGTCCAAAGCCACCCCGGGCTATAGCACTCCCGGTGTCACAGACTTTTCCCCCCCGGGAAATCCGCGAAAAACTCAAAAGAAAAAATAACCAACAAAGACCTGCGTGCACATATTTTCGCAAAATAGGCCATTCCCTGGTAGAAATATTTTGTATGCCCCAAAGGTCGCCAAGCCC
This sequence comes from Sweltsa coloradensis, assembly GCA_024449915.1. Taxonomy (NCBI): domain Eukaryota; kingdom Metazoa; phylum Arthropoda; class Insecta; order Plecoptera; family Chloroperlidae; genus Sweltsa; species Sweltsa coloradensis. The sequence goes on from JAMZAV010002880.1 coordinate 53,198, forward strand.
GGGCACCAACAGACACCAAGGCTTATTTTTGATCGCCAACAGGTTACCAAAATGGTTACCAGGGGCGCCAAAGGGAAAAATTTTAAAAGAAATAATGACCTCCAAAATTTTAAACCCAAAAAGGGGCCAAAGGTTCCCCCAAATCTTCAATGCAGTATTTTTTTACAAAAAAAACGAAACCCGTTGGCGACCATTTTTGGGTGCTGTTTGGGGGATCACTTGGCGATCACTTTTGGGATCAGTTTTGGGGAACTAGTTGGTGACCCGTTTGGGGACCACCCCCTTTTTAAACCCTTTTTGGGACCAAATATTTTTACTAGGGGTGCAACACCCAAATTGGGTTTTTTTTTTAGACCCGTCTAGGTGCCGTCCTAGGGGAAAGGGGCAATATTCTAGAAAAATTTCAGCCTACACAGACCAGGTTCGTGGAACAGAAAACGGGGCGGGTCGATAACAGGGGGGTTTAAAAATCGGCGAATAGGGTCGCGAATCAGGTGGGGAAAATTTAAACTAACGGAACCACCCCCGAGGTATCCCCGAGAAGTGGGGTTTTCCAAAAATAGTGAAAATAACAACCTCTGTAGATTCCGTCGATTCAGGGAAAAAAAAAAACTTATACAGTTAGGCAAATTTTTACGCCCATCAAAACAATGTTGTTGCTATTTTTTTGTTAGATACGGGGGCGGGTGTGTCACTTTTTAAATGAGGATATTGCAAAAACCCATATGGGAAATTTCCCATAGCTACAAAATTTGGATACATTTCTGTGTAACAGTGCACCCGTACCGATTGAGGGGTACTTTACGTGGACCCCTTTAGCTAGGGAAAACGAACGTAACTACCCCCATTTTTCAGTGGGGTTTAAAAAGAACTGGATTGGGAAAAGGGGGGGAATTTTGGGGGTAGACTTCCTTCGTTTTTTTTAATTTTGATCCTAATATATTAAATGCAAGTCAGTTAAGGGAAAGAAACAATGTAATCGATTTATATGAGACTAGGAAAGAGGCTATTTTCCCGTCAGAAGTAAACACTTTCTCTCGACCCCAAAGGTTTTGATAAATAGTCGTTTCGCGGGCCGGGACAACATGAAATTTTGTGAATTACTGACCCCGGTATCGAACCTAGTGTCATTCTGTAGACCCACACAGGTTTTAGTGTGTATCTAGGGGTTTTTTGACGGTTTGCCCGACTACCAACGTTTCCCCACCCAAAAAAACCCAAATGAAAATGACGGTATTCATTTAGTTGCCCAAACATTTGACAATTTTGGGCCACATTTCCCTTACAACATTCTTGTGCTACATAACCTACAAACTAAATTTTCAAGCTAGTGAAAGAAATGTAAATTCGAAAGGCCTTTAACAAAATTTCCCGGGTTGCAATCGAAGGGGTAGGGGTTTTTAAAGGGGTTTACACCCAGGGAAAAAGCCAAAATCATTGTTAAACGAGTGGTGAGCCATGTTTTGAGTACCCGATTACATTAATTTTCTTCACCCCTACCTTAGGGCCCACCTAGCCCATCAAAGGGTAGAGAGGCCATTATACCTTACAGTTGAAAGCGCCCCCCCCCCCGTTAAACCAAATTAAAATTTAAAAAAATATTATTTATACGAATATAATCAAACTTAAATGCAAATTTCTCGGGTACTCCCCAACTGACTCGCTCACCGTCTAACTACTACTTTGGCGTTTCCCCAGTCTAGTTGGCTAAGGCCCCTTTTAAACCCATTGTGGGGGGACGTGGGTTTTAAAAGGTCGGGAAAGATTTTGTAAATTTTTTAGATTGTATTTCAAAAAAATTTAAAAATGTTTTGAAAAGCATATAACGCAGGGGAGTCCATCATCTGTGGCCCAAAAGGGCCAACTATGGTAAACCCCCTTTGCCAGTACGAAATATGAAAAAATTGCAAGGTTACTCAATCTACGAGCGGAATTTGGGGGTACCCTTTAAAGTCCAACATTCGCCCGACCTTGCATGGGCACGGCATTTCAAAGGCCCCGGCGAAAAACAAAAAAAAATACTTTTTTAAAAATCTAAAAAAATTGGGCGTTAAAATAATTTCTAAACATTGGGAAATCTATTTCCCCGTTTTTTCATTTCTTGTAAGGGTTTTAAAACGCAAAGAAAACTTTGGGGGGTTTTTTTACAGTTCCCCAAAAAAACTCGTAAACCCGGGTGTTCCCTTTAAAAATTTTACGCAATCTGTTTTAGGGGATTCGGCTGGAAATTTTTAAAGTACAAAAACACACACAAAAAACCCCCACACCACGCCCCGCGAAAAAAACCCCAGGGCCGTTTAAGGGCGAATGGAATCACTACGTTTCCCACGCTCACTCGTTTTAAAATTTAAAATCAAAATACAAACATAATAACCTCAAATTTCAAACTAATATTCATAATTTGAATGTCAAAATTTAACAGTCGTCCCCGGGATAATAAAAGTAAAAACCCAGAGACGAACAATAATCTCAATTTAAAAGACTGAACGAAAACTCACAACTATTTCGGGAGTTGATTTTAAAAACAATTTAATCTGGGAAAACAATGAGAGGCGGTTTAACAGTTCGAATGCATTGTTAAACGTGAAATAAACAAGTTAATTGTATTTTTTCCCGGGTTTTAAAACCCCAAACCCTCAATGAATTGAAATAAGGGTAATGCCAAAATTGCAAACAAAATAATGTGCAGTTGCATGAGCGTAAATTTCGCCTACAAAAAGAGGTCACAAAAATTTTCAAATAAGGATGAGCATACACGGGGCACGAATGTAGACGGTTACAGATTAAAATTTGGAAAAATGTTAAAAAAGTAAATAATTTCATTGCAGAAGATTAGAAAACCAAAACAAGGTGAATAAAGTGTTGTTATTGATTTTAATTTTTAAATTTCCTAAAAGATGAAAGGGCCCTAAATGTTCTTCGGGAAAAAAGTGGGGAAAAATTAAAGATTGTTCTGAATATTGGGCCAAAAAGTAAGAGAAAAACAGGAAAAAAAAAATACATGTGCTGAACGGTTTTAAAACGCAATGTAAGAAAAAACGGGTTTTAGAGTTCTAGAACGAAAACCGGAGTAATTGTTTAATAAAGACGAGAAAGAGCAAGAGGGGAATATCGAAACAAAGATTAAATGCAGTAGCAAAACTTCTGGGGAAATCGAGATCTCCGGACGAGCCTCATCGAAACCTGGGGCGAGATTGGGTGGGCAACAAAATGATCGACGCACAAAAAAAAAACCAATTTGAAAGGGTTCCCGGAACATGTTAACATAATTCACTTTAAAAAAACGAGACAGCTCCCTTTTTAAAAAAAGTCCCATCGGACATGGAGATTAAAAGAATGCAGGGTTTGTGTAGGCAGAAGTAGACACAACAGGTGTACATAATATATTTGATAAAGAGGGTTTGGGGGGAGTAGACAGGGGAATGTTTTCTGGGGCAGCCCCCCTAAATGAAAAACTCGACAAAATTCCATTGTAAATAGTAAAAAACAATGAATTTTAAAAAAGCGACAAGGGCCATAACAGTGGGGCCCTTTTAGAAAGTGGGCAAGGCCATTCGCAAGAGATTTAAAAAATGTATCTAGTAATATTGTTATTCCACGACAACAAACCAGCCTTAAAGGGAAATTGCCCGGGCAAACCAAATTTTTAAAATTAAAGATAATGAATTTAAAAATAGCGCGATGCCTAACAGTGGGACTTCTTTTGAAAGTGACAAGGCCCTTCGCGACGAGATAACAAATGTACCTAGTAATTTTTGTTAAACCACGACAACAAAGGAAAAAGAATTCTATGCAAACTAGGGTCACTGCGCCGCAGCGCGTTTTAACACAAACGCATGCACATGCCCCATCAACGAGGACAATCGCGAGGACATTATCAATCAAAAAAGTAAAATCTCGCTTTTACATACCCAATACTATTGCGAAGGGCACTCGGACCACAACTAGGCGAAAGGTGGTACACGTTGTAATACACCCGCTATTTTTCCCTTGGGGATTCCCCTAAATTAAGGCGATTTGTGGGGATTTAAAGCTGGATGTACCCGGGCTTTCTGCCCACTGAATTGACAAGGCCCCGAAAAAAAATTTGGGGGAGGGAGCTACGATTTTTAATTTTCCATGAACGTTCTGACAATGTGAAAAATACTTATGGTCAAATTTTAAAAAAGTTTCTCACCGGGAGAAAGCTCGTGTAAATCACCTGATACCTCAGCGGGGAAAAGGCCCTTTTCAATGCGTCACAACTATTGCAAAATGTTTTCAAAAATTTTGGGGGCCCCCCAAATCAAGCGTCGTGTGGCGACCCCCACACCCACCAAACAATCCCCCTGAAGAAAAAAAGGAAAAAGAAAAAGGAACCTCTGCGAAATTAAAACCCTTTTTTATTGAATGTACAGGGAAACAACAAAAAGGGTATTTTGGAAAAATATGCGTAAATTTTTTACACAGAAGGTTCCCCTGGGCATGGCAACCAATTTTTTAAAATGGTCTAAACGGGAAATTTCAGTTCCCTTAAATTTGGCCAAAAAACCCCATCCACCCGCATGTATGCTTTCCCATTTTGGACAAAAAATAAACGAACTATTGATCAAGGGGGAAATTGAACCTCTTTTTTTTTACCCAGGGGAGTCCTTGTATGGTGGTGAAAAAAAAACAACTTCTACCCCCGGAGGGCCCCGAATATCGCTTCATATGCAGTTTTTGAAAAGTTGAAAAGTGTTTTCAAAGGGGAGATGGATACCATTACCAAAAAAAAAACGACAGTCTAGATCTCTAGCTAATTCAATGGTACACAAATTTTTTGGACGTGAAAAAAAGCTTTCTATTCTGGGGAACCTTTGTGGGAAGAAAGACCCCCGTTTTGCAGTGGTTTTCATATCGGGGCCCGTTTTCCGTTCAAAACGAAAAAGCCCATGGGTTTGAAAAATAGGGGCCCGCCACGTGGCAGCGTTTTCCTTGACAGTGGGGTTTTTTCTGATATGAAATTTTTATTCTTATTAATATACCTCGATTATTTGGTGATCATAGTGAAACATTGGAGCAACTTTGATAAAGCCCCGCCTTGGTCCCCAAAAGACTGTATAGATGGGGTTAAAAATGAAGGCGAACAAGTGCCTTTTTGGGAAAAAAAGATTGAGTATCTTGGGTATGGACTTCGAGGAAGGAACTAAACCGTCGCCTCAAAAAAAGAAGCGTCCATTTATGGCCTCGCCCAAACCACTTTTACGAGCCATTAAACCCTTCATTTGGGGTTTTTGGGGGGTTTGGGTTTTAAAATTTAAAGCATATTGCTACAAAAAGCTATATTTCCCAACCTTTAAAAGATCTTACACGCAAAAATGTTTTCTTTTCATTGGACTTTCAAAACCCCTGAGGAAACCCTTTTAATACATTACGACGCGTGATATGCACGATTCGTCCTTGCATATCCCGAAATTTAAAAAGTACTTTCATTTTGACTACGGACGCTTCTCAACGGGAGCGGGGGCTGTTGGGTATCTCAAACTTTGGAGGGCTAGGTTTGGCCTATTTCTTTTTCCAGTAAGCAGTTTTTTTCCCGCTGAAACTAGGTTTTGCGGCATGGGAGAGAGAAAATGCGGCGGCTCTGTGGGCAATGGCCCCCCTTTAAAACTACCTATGGGGGGGTTCATTTTATCTTTTCATTCCCGATATAACCCCTCTCTCACTTTTAACAGGACAGCGCAATCTCCGCGGGGACACCCCCGGTGGGCAATAAATTTTTTGGGTTTTTTTGATTTCGAGTTTCCCCAAAATATACCAAGGGTGCCAAATACCACATGCTGATGCCTTTTCACGAAAGGAATTTGGGGGCTTAACTGCCGTCGCGGACAGAGGAGGGAAAAACGAATACGAAAACCCGTGTGGGACGGAAAAGTATTAAACTATGTCAATGTCCCCGACCCCAAAATTTAAAACCGGGGGAAAAACAGCAACTACTACAGGACAATGATTTATACAGTGACTACGCCCCTAGCCCAAAGAGTTTTTTGGTTTCAAGATGGGGGGAGGGACAACGAGATAGCCATAGACTAATTTTACCCATGAAAAATGAAGGAGACCCATAATGACAGCCTTCCCTACAGTGCGTATAACTTTTTAAAATGGGAATTGATAAAACGAAATAATATTATAGGGCCCGGGGCTTTTCTTTGGGTTTTTCGGGATAAGGAATTAAAAAAATTTTGGGAAGGGTTTTTTTTGTGCCAAAAAAGAGGAAGGGGAAACCGAAAAACCCACAAGAGGGAAAACCCCTTTCAACGTTTGGGCCAGTATCGTTTCCCTGGCCCCCGGGCCCTATCGTTGTTCGGGCCCCTTTCCAGTATCTTATCTGGTAATTCCCCCATATCCTCCCCCCCCTTTTTGGGCGATTTACCGATACCCGGGATTTTTTTTTCCCCAAAACCCGACATCAAGGCAAAAATTTTTTCAAGGGCCCTTTTTTGGATAATATATTCGTATTTTTGGCACTCCGTTAAACTGATTTTGGAAAAATGGGGCCCGCCTAATATCTTGATGTTTTGAAAAACAATGAAAATTTGCTATTAAACACCTTACCACGTGCTCAAAACGCCAAAATATCTAACGGGGGTAGTGGAAAAATCACACCCTCCCCCCATTACACCAGATAAAGGGGGGCTTTTTCATTTAAAAGGGCCCGGGTTTATGGGACACTTTCAAACCCACTCATCCCGATGACTATTTCCCTATTTCTATTTTTTCCGCCCCTGGGATAGTCCGCAATATGCCTCTTTGCCCCTGACATGCGTCCCCCCATATACCCAATTCGCTAAACCCCATGGGAGTTAAATATAAAAGGGGGGACGAAACACTTCCTAGTGAGTTGCAAATGGGGTTAAAAAACGGGTTTATACGTTGTAGGGAAGCTAATTTACAAAAAGGGAGCCGAGGGGAAACAAAAACAGTATGATAAAAATTAAAAAACGTCAAATTTAAAGGGGGGGGGGGACCTTTGCTTCTTTTTTCACTCCTGTAATCAAGCAGAAAGAAACTGCCAAAAAGGCAACCCTAGCTTTAAGGCCCATGGCGAAACACTAACTTAAATCACAATGATTTCACAGCGCAATCACACAAGTTTAAAAATTTAAGCAACAGACTTCAGTCAAACCGGGCCCTTAAAAATTTCTATGACACTACTTTTCCCTTTCGTACACGGTTTTCTATGTAAAACACCGTTTGGAACAGGACCTGTTCCATCAAGCGGGCGAAAATCAGGGGGGTCCGAAAGACACACGGACCGACGTATTACGCGAGCGAGTGGTAACACTGCCCCAACGTCAAACCGGGGCGTTGACGATGGAGCAATACCAGATGGCGTAAAGGGACGATAACGCGCCCACACATACCGTCCCTACAGACACATGCAACTACAGAGCTTTGACCAGGGAGAAATTGGGTCGACTAATACTCTTTGCCCCAACGGGTAAACGCGCGTGGGCGCGTTTTCCCGCCGAAACTAAAAGGGCCAAATTTTTGTTATTCTCAACCCAAACCAACTGCAAGTAGCCCCCTTGAACCAAGTTGAAACTGGAGCGTGTTCGAGCCGAAATAACAACGGAAGTGAACCTGGGCCTATTAAAGGGGTTTACTGATGCGTGTCCCCCAGAGAGTCGAACCCGGCGTCTACTAGTAAAGCGTCGACAATAAATCGATGTACATGGTCACATGGGATCCGGGGGGAATCGACCCGGGACTACAGATCGACAGGTAATGTCACAAGGAAAAAGGGAATACCTAAAGTTCCCTGTCCGTTGTTTTATAAAAAGCCCAAAGGAGGGAACGACGATCAAAATTTTAAGCCCTTTTTGCCCAGACGAAGCCCTCGGATACGCGCAAAAAAATTTCCGTCACTAAAAATAGCGTCAAAAGTAATTGAAAGCAAGCCCAGATATGCGTGGGAATAACATTCCAAATTTACGTTTCAAAAGAGCGTCCAAAAATAAATCATGAAAAATTTAAAAAATTTTTTGACAATACTTGACACTGAAGGTGATATTATAACAAATACTCGCATTTGGGGTCAAAAGTGGTAATTTTGGCACGGGGTTTTTAAAAATAAGTAAGGGGGTTTTTACCAACCCAAAAATCCCGGACGATATTTTGAACGGGAACACTTTCCAAAACCCCCTTTAGTGTTTTTCGTTAAAAACAGTAAATATCCCTTATTGGGTGTCATCACTTTTTTTATTTAAAAAGGGGTTTTATGGGAATAAATACTGTTTGGGTTTCCGGGGAAAAAAATTGGGATAACAAGTAGAAGGGTCGAGAGACACGAGATAATTATGTATTTTTAAAACGTTCGAATAGCATTTCTGGAAGGTTTTAATTTTTTTGGTTTTAATTTTTTTGTGTAATTTGATACTGGGTTTTGGGAGTTGGGATCTACCTATTTGGGGTTAAATATACGTATGATAAAACAGATGTGTTTAATTTTGTTTTTTCATTTTTTGGGTCGTTACTGGATTTCAACCCCAGATTAGGAGTCCACGTAATCCTAGGGATTGCCAAATTAAAAGGAATGTTCGCGATTTTCTTTTTTTAAAATTTTCGAAAGGGCTTTTTAAAGAAATTTTTTAAATTGGATTTGGGTTTTGGGGCCCGAACTGATGAAAATACATACAGGGCTTTTTGGGGGGGAAAAAGTAAAGTATCGTTTACTGTTGAGCGTGATGTATTGTCAAAAAATTTCGCCTGATAATTTTTGTCCTTTTTTAAGGTGGGACAGGCCTCGGTATAGTGGGGCCCCGTTGGTGGAAGGGAAGCTCAAGAGAGGCCCCGGGTGGGACTTTAAAAAGTGTCACTCAAAAAATTTTGAAAATGAGCCTCCCAAAACACGGTCGCCCCGTTGCCCCCTTGGGGGCTGTGACTACACATTTACTGGGGAGAACTCCCGAAAACGCGAAGGGGCTCCTCAGCCAGCGTAAACGCCAGATCGTTTTACAAAAAACCCTGATCAAACAAATAATATTCCTTTAGCAAACTTGAAAAACCTGTCTAATTAACAAAATTACGTAATAGCCTATGCATTGTGTGGTTCGCATTAGTTAAACAATTCATTCGGGCCAATGAAATCGTTTTTTCGAACATAAATAACCCCCCTGTCACTCAAAAAGTGTATCGCCAGAGTGCCCCACTTGGGCTGGGGCCGAAAAAGGCCTAAAATAGCTGAAAACATGCATTCGTAGTTTCAGTAGTTTAGCGGTAACTACAAATACGTTTTTAATAATTTTTTTTAATTTGAAGATAATTGTTGAAATTCAAAACTTATGTTTTGTACTTTTTCATAAAAAATTTTGTAATTTTTATAAAGCTCTAAAGTGAAGGAAAAATTTCAAAATATTGACCAAGTTCGGCAATTTTTTATAAGACCATATTATGTACAATTTCGAAAATCGACAAAACATAAGCCCTTGAAAATTTTTATTGGGAATAGAGCAAAAAAAAAAAAAAAAAACGATATGACAGTTGTTGGGCCGAGTTTAACTAAAATGCTGGGACATGCATCGCCCCGATATTATAGAAATCCTGTGCAGCAGTTATGGTTGGTCTTAATTACGATCTTGATGGGGTCTCGTCCAGCGATTTATCTATGCAAGAGTTGAAACACCAATGCTTCATAATGGTATTGATTATAAGGGATGTATATTTGGGTTTGATTCAGTAGCCTACTTGCAAACGACGCACGATGTACACATTAAAAATACTACTCTTGATAGTATTTTTAATATTTTATAATAATATGTGACATGAATGTAATGTGAATTGGAAATTAGCGTGGGGATGTTTGTTAATTTTAGAGTGAGTGAATATAATTGAAAATTTATTCTAGGCGTTGGTTTTATATCTTAGATGGTGAATTGTGTGGTTATTTTCTTTACGTGCGTGTTTGACAGCTGTGGTCTGGAAAGGTCGATGAATGGAAAGTAAACAAAAACAACTTTCAGTTTCACGGAAGCTGGGGATTAGCTTGAGACGAGGTTGGGACAGGCTCTTATCTCCGATCACAGATCGTTTCGTTTTACGATGTTTTAAAATGGGGGTCAGAATTACGTAAAGGTATAGTACTATGTACTATGTTGGGTAGGGTCTCGGAACAGCACTAGGGACTGTGGGGTCGTATGTTTCTAATCACTTTTGTTGTGCTATACTTTTGGTAGCATAATTATGTTTAGGGAAATTTTCATGTTTTGGTGTCAATAGTCACATTCATAGGAGCTCAAGGATACCGACACGTTCGGGGACTCGTCGTTCGGGGTTGTCCTTACTTAGGACCCGATCTTGTCGACGCCCAAGAGCTTGCTTCACGTCAACACGATGTAGCAATGACAGCTATACTACGCCGGATGCTGTGAGCGACATCCCCTTGGCAACGATAATCAGGAAAACGTCATATTTTACTTACCTCAATAGTTTCATAAGCATCACATTGACGAGTTCCCAATATTAATTTTCCCAACACGAAATATTATTTTTGATCTCGTACAGAATATGACTTTATGGTTTGCCTCAATCATACAGTCCCATATAGCTATGTTTGAGACTTAGCAAGCAGTATTCGTCTATTCACGCAGGTCAGATCCCAATGAAAAATAAATAATGTAACTTGTCAATTGATGATTAGAACTTACGAAGTAAACAGAATAAACAAATATGTAAAAGTTAAATTTGAATTGAATAGGATTTACCTACATACTGCATCTTTGCATTACGTTTTTACAATTTTGAGTCACAATTGAGTGACGGAAACGGTTAACCTGTTTATTGGCGGCATTTACCAGGTGGGTGTGATATCAATGTTATAGGCAGTACATTGATCCTAAGTAATGTTACAGAACACTCCTCTTGTGACATCAGTCGGCGACCAAGGCTCGGAGTGAGAGTGGAGGCGCAACGGCCGGGGACCGGGCACTGTAGTACTCCATCTACCGCTCGTAGGACGGAGGACAAGCAGCCACAGACACTAAGGGCATGACCGACTACAGAAGATGATGTTGCACATCCGGCGGGTACGAGCCTTTGATGGGAACAACGACCACCGACCTGTCTTCCACATGCAGTGCAACAGTTTACAGTGAAAACACGTACGCGGCTACTTCATGCTGTACGGGTTGTCCACTATCCCGCACATCCCTCCCACACAATACGAAGTGACTTCGATTGAACGCCCCGTTAAATTTTGATTAGTACAATATGGTTCACTTACCATGACGGAGAACGGCGGCGGGCGTCTTGTGGTAGTTTCCTCCGGGACGCTGGGGGTAATCTCACGAGTCCCCGTCTGTCATTTCTTGTATTTCTTCTTGAGACAATCGCACGACGCACTGACTCGATGCGTCGGTTTTCGACGTCTTTGATGTCGGACGACACGGACATGCACGCGAGTATATTGTGTAACTGCAATTGTTACGTGAAAATAATGTGTGCCTTCACGAACATCATAGGAGTCCAGTCTTACATGGGACGATTCTACTGTCCGTCACACGTAATTAAAGAAATTACTACTGTTCGATAAATTTTTATATTTTAATAACTGTGTTTTCATTATTTTTATTTCCAACGACGTTTTTGTGTTATGGTGTTTGTATCAGGGAAGCAACGCTGAATAAACCGATCGAGGCATAGCGGTTGTTTCTCGTGAATGGTTTTTATTTTTCAGTATTTTATAAGTTTTACAGTTTTTGCTTTTGTTTATATGTTTATTTTATATTTATATTTGATATATATTGGTTTTTAAAATTTTGAGTTTTACAGGTTAGGCACCATGGATCCATGTGTATAATTTTTTGGGGTATTCTTTTGTTACGCCGTTTGGGTTTGAATTCTGATTAAAGTGTAAGTTTGATTTTGATTTTCTCTAATATGAAATTGAATTTTATATTTTTCAAATTTTGCAATTTTGGTTTAAAAGGTTAGGGGGAATACTTTTTTCTGGGCACAATACTTTTATGTAAAGAATGTTTTTTTGTTGACAGTACTTACTGTGGAAATTGGTACTTTTTTTTTACTGCGCTGACAATATTTTGCCCGCGAGTATTTTGCGATTATGCTTTTTGTATTGATAGCATTTTACTGGTGACCTCATGGGTTTGTTTATTTTGTACTGTTGTGCTTTTGCAAATTATTCCCTGATGGTGTAACGTATTAATTGTAATTTTGACTCTTTGATGTAGAGGGAAATTAGAACGACACACATGTTACGGTAATGTTTTGGGTTGGACGTTTTTAAGGGATAGAAGGCTAAGTTATTGAATCAAGTTAGGGTAACATTTGACTCTTTCCACTAACGTCGCCAAACCCGGGGACGGCGCTGAGCGATAATTACTCTTACAGTGTCAGAGGGCACCCTCGCTTATTCACGCTTTGAACAAACATAGGACTTTCAGCTTACGCAATTGAAAATGGCAGTCGAGCTACCTTTCATACTATTTCCCAATTTTTGCTTGCATGGAAAATTTGGATGTCGGCAGTATGATTTTTTTGGGCGGGAACGGCTTTGAACGGTGGGTGCAGGCTTCTGGTATGTCTGTCACTACACCTCCAATAAAATACCTTTTAATGGTAGGCCTCCTGAGTGCCACAAGTCCCACAGACATGCGTGCAAGTTTGTCCACGAGGTTTTGTCCTAGCAATCTTGCCACTTTCCTAGCTACTCGCGCATTCTCAGTTGGTGGAGTCTGTCCTTATTTTTGTCAAAACCTTGTGAAAGGGTATGCCAAAAGTTCACCCGGGGGCGTAGGTGAGTCATGACGCGAGTAAAGACATTAGAATGAAATAATAAATAAAAATAAAATGCCCCTTTAAGAGAAAACAGTTTTAAGTAAAGATTAAACATACTGGGAACATGGGTTAGATCAGTTAGGAATTAGGGCTAATGTAAAATCATTTGTATTTGTAGAAGATATCAAAAACAAACAGTCATTTTGTCGGTACCTATATGAACACACAAGAGGGGTTTTAGAAGGTAATTAAGTCAGTGGAGACTAAATGTCACACTGGAGGGGGGAAGGTTATATAAACCCAGGACAGGTAAGGAGCAGGGTTCACTCGGCTCATTCAGATCACTTGGATCATTAGGCGCATTATTCATCATTTGTTCAATCGTTTTCTTGTGTTATGTAATTGTTTAAAGGGTTTTGTAATGGCGTCAATGACGACCATGTAATTAAGATACATGGATACAATGTGTAAAGTGTCCCGTGTCATTATCTACGTGTCTGCACATCGAGGGGGTGAGTACCATGCCATTTAATTTGGTATACTGTTAAATAAATATCAATAATAAAAAATAATAGTTTTTTATACAAAATTTTGTATTTCCTTCTCTTGGGTACAATATACCCCCAAAAACACAATACGCCTCACATCTTATTCCTCATGGTTTTCCTTCTTCCCTATAAAGAAGGTGGTGGCAGCTATAAAGACCAGCCAGCATCCACCCCATGACAGTAAAATTTTTAAACTCAAAATCATAAAAAAAAATGGCTTGGCCATTTAATTTGGTTCATCTCAAATAACTTCGACTAGTAAGTAAACTAGTCGAAGTAATTTTCGTTTAAATAGTGATTCATAATTTTTTGTTTCTAAAGTATTGACACCAAACTATTATATCTAAAAAAATATCAAAAGCTTAGATAAGATAAACTATTTTATCAGATAATTGAAAAAAGATAACAACAAACTTATCTAGATAAAATAAAATATAATAGATTTTATCTAAAAAAAATTATTGGATACAATTATCTAAATAAGTCACAACACTACCCGTCAACGGACGCATCTCCGAAGCCCCACTCTCCCGATGCCCCACCAACCTTTTAGTCCCCCCGATACCCCACTCTCCGGGTGGCCCCACCTATACCTGCTAATGAAGCCCATGTTACACCACTAATGTAAGTGCACTCCCACAGCGCGGTAAATGCAAATAGTTTAATGTGCATGGTATATTGAATAGTCTTCTCAAACTTATTATTTACCGTATTATAATGTATGTATGTAGTTTAATTTAATATTTTGTATAAATTATACTAACATTTTATCAAAGTCTCTCCGAATTTAAGAAATTATTCAATCTTAGTTGAGTCATATCTGTTTATAATAAATATTAGTGGTTTTATAGTTCGTTTAGCTATATGACCAGCTAACCTAACCTAACCTCACCTAAACCCAACCTAAATTAAAACTAACCTAAACTACTAACCTAAACCCTAACCAATAACCTAACCTGGTACCGGTTCTCATGGGACTCATCTAACAAAATTAATATTACTTTTGATTTAAGCAAAAAACATTGCACACATAAACTCAATATGTCTTAAACTGTTACCGTGTTCTATAACAAATAGTATTATAGGCCTATTGCATTGTGTGGTGTTCTGCATTAGTTAAACAATTTCATTTGTGGCAAATGCAAATCGTTTGTCATGAAATAAATAACCCCCCTGTCACTCAAAAAGGTCGTATCTCCAGAGTGCGCCACTTGCTGGGGCCGAAAAGCCTAAATAGCTGCAAAAATCAATGCATTCTAGTTCAGTAGTTGAGCGGTAACTACAATACGATTTTAATAATTTTGTTTTTTAATTGCAAGATAATTGTTGAAATTCGAACTTATGTTTTGTACTTTTCCATAAAAATTTTTGTAATTTTTTCATAAAGCTCTAAAAAGTGAGGTAAATTTTCAAAAGTATCTGACCACAAGGTTCGCAATTTTTTATAAGAACCATATTATGTACAATTTCGAAAATCGACAAAACATAAGCCTTGTAAATTTATGTGAATAGAGCAATAAAAAAAAAAAACGATATGTAAGTTGGGGGCGAGTTCTAACTGAAATGTGAGGGGGACACTGCCATCGCAAGATATTATAGTCACTCCTGTGCAGCAGTTATGGTTTGAGGCTTAATTACGATCTGATGGGGCTCGTCCATGCGATCTACTATGCAAGGAGTTAGAAAACACAATGCTTCTAATGGGATTGATTATAAGTCTGTATATTTGGGGTTTGATTCAGTAAGCCTACTTGCGACGACGCACGATGTACACATTAAAATACTACTCCTTGATAGTATTTTTAATATTTATAAAATATAGTGAGGTGAATGTAATGTGAATTGGAATTAAGCGTGGGATGTTTGTTAATTTTAGGATTGTGAGTGAATATTAATTGTAAATTATTCATATGTGTGCGTTGGTTGTATATTCTTAGATGGTGAATTGTGTTGGTTATTTCGTTACGTGCGTGTTTGACAGATGTGGTCTGGAAAGGTCGATGAATGGAGTAAACACAAAAACAACTTCAGTTCACGGAAGCTGGGATTAGTCTTGAGACGAGGGTTGAAAGGCTATTATCTAGCTGATCGATCACCAGATCGTTTCGCTATGTGTTACGCAATGTTTTGATCACTACCCGTGAGTGCTCTAGACACCCTCTGACGTGTACACCGGTCCATCTATATGTTTATTTATGTTACTATTTTTTTTTTGGTTACCATGTGTTGTCACCCATAGGGTCTCGCCGATTACTAGCCACCCCGTATGACTGTCCGCTGCTCGTTATGTTTCCTTAACTAAAACTATTGGTATGGATGTCTCACACATTCCGGTTAGTAATAATTATGTTTTCAGGGCATGTGTCATGTTTTTGGGGTCAATAGTCACATTCACTAGGAGCTCAAGGATACCGACACGTTCGAGGACTTTCGTCACGTCTTGTCGGTCGTTATGTTCCTTACTTAGGACCCTGATCTTGTCGACGCCCAAGAGCTTGCTTCACGTCAACACGAGTAGCATGGACAGCTATTTCACTATCACGCACGGATGCTTATGTGAGCGACATTCACTTGGCAACGAATAAAGTGAAAACGTTCATATTTTACTTACCTCAATATGGTTCATAAGCATCTACATTGACTCTGAGTTGCCAATAATTAATTGGCCAACACACGAATATTATTTTTGATCTCGTACAGAATATGACTTTTTATGGCTGCCTCAATCATACGTCCATATAGCTATGCTGAGACTTAGAAAGCACGTATTTCGTCATTCACGCAGGTCAGTATGCAATGAAAAAAAAATAATTGTACTACTTGTCAAATTGATGATTATAGACCTGTTTGTATATGCGGTATAATCAGATAAAACAAATAATAAAAATTAAATTTGAATGAAAGAATTTACATACTCATGACATCTTTTGCATACGTTTTACAATTATTAGTCACAATTGATGTGACGAAAAAACGGTTAACCTGTTTATTGGCGGCATTACCAGGTCGGGTGTTGATATCAATGTATAGGCCGTACATTGATCCTAAGAAATGTTACAGAACACTCTCCTGTGACATCAGTCGGGCCGGACCAAGGCTCGAAGTGAGAGTCGAGGGCCGCAACGTAGCGGGGACCGGGCACTGTACGTTACTCCATTACTATCCGATCGTAGGAACATGGAGGACAAGCAGCCTGGGATATGTTAAGGCCTTATATGAAACGATACAGAAGATTGATTGTTGCACATCCGTGTCTGGGTACGAGGCCTTTGTGGGAAACAACGACCATCCGACCGGTCTTCCACATGCATGGCTAAACAGTTTACAGCGCAACACGTACGCGGTTACTTCATGCATGTACGGGTTGTTCCACTATCCCTCGCACTATCCCTCCCACACCAATACGAAGCCTGACTTTGATTGAACGCGCGTTAAATTTGATTAGTACAATATGGCTTAATCTTACCATGACGGAGAACGGCGGCGGGCACGTCTTGGGTAGCTTCCTCCGGGGACGCTGGTTGAGGTAATCTCCACGAGTCCCCGTCTGTCATTCTTGTATTTTCTTTCTTGAGACAATCGCACGGACGGTCACTGACTCACGATGCGTCGGTATTCGGACGTCTTTGATGGTTCGACGACACGGACATGCACTCGCGAGTATTATTGTGTAACTGCAATTGTTACGTGAAATAATGTGTCTGCCTATCACACGAAACATTCATGGATGTCCCAGGTCTTAATGGGGACGATTATACTGTCCGTCACACGTAATTAAAGGACATTACTACTGTTTCGATTGAATTTTATATTTAATAACTGATTGTTTCATTATTTTTTATTCTCAACGACGTTTTGTTGTTTATGGTGTTTGTATACAGTGTGAAGCAACGCTGAATAAACCGATCGAGGGCCATAGCGCTTTGTTTCTCGTGAATGGTTTTTATTTCATGTATTTATAAGGTTTTACACAGTTTTTGCTTTGTTGATATGTTCAGTTTTTTATACTTTATTATTTTGATATATATGGTGTTACAAATATTTTGAGTTTTTACAGTTTAGGCACCATGGATACTATGTGTATATTGTTCTGCGTGATATAATATTCTTTAGTTACGCCGTTTTGGGCTTGAATTCGATTAAAGTGTAAGCTTTTGATTTTGATTTTCTCTAATATGAAATTGTAATTTTTATATTTTGCAAATTTTGCAATTTATGGGTTTAAAAGGTTATGGGGAATACTTTGTTTTCTGTCACAATACTTTATTGTAAAGAATGTTTATCTGGACAGTACGTACTGTGAAATTTGGTACTTTTTTATTACTGCGCTGACAATATTTTTGCAGGCGAGTATTTTTTGCGTATCTATGCTATTGTATTGATAGCATTTTACGGTGACCTCATGGGTTTGTGATTTATGTACTGTTGTGCTTTTGCAAAGTATTCCATGATGGTGTAACGTTATTAATTGTAATTTTTGACTCTTTTGATGTTAGATGACACTTAGAACGGGACACGATTGACATGTTACGTAATGTTTTGGGTTTGGACGTTTTGTGTTTTTAAGGGATAGAAGGGGCTAAGAATTATTGAATCAGTAGGGTAACATAGATCTCTTTCCACTAACGTGCACCGGCGACGGCGCTACAGTAGATAATTTACTCTTACAGTGTCAGAGGGCACTACCTCTGCTTATTCACAGCTTTGGAACAACCATAGGACTTTCAAGTTACGCATTTGAAAATATGCAGGTCGAGCTACCTTTTCATTACTATTCCCAATTTACTTGCTTTCATGGAAAAGTTTTGATGTCGGCACGTATGATTGTTTTGGGCTGGGAACGGCTTTGTTGAACCTGGTGTGTGGCCAGGCTTCTTGTGTATGTCCTGTCACTACACCTCCCAATAAAAATCCCCTTTTACATGGTAGGCCTCATGAGTTGTCCACAAGTCCCACAGGACATGCGTGCAAGTTTGTCCCGAGGGTTTTTTAGTCCTAGCAATCATTGTCACCGTAACCAGCCTACTAGCGCCATTCTCAGTGGTGGCACGGTCATTGTCCTTAATTTTTGTCACACCTTGTTGAAAGGGTTATGCAAAAGTGCCCAACCGGGGGCGTAGGTGATGTTCATGACGCGAGTAAGACATTAGAAATGATAATAATAACTTAAAGATAATATGCACTTATAAGAGGAAGACAGTTTTTAAGTAAAGATTAAACATATGGGAACCATGGGTCTAGACCGTTAGGAAAGTTAGGTGCTAAGTAAAATCACCTTTAGTATTTCGTAGGAAGATATCAAGCATAACAGTCAGTGTCAGGCCTACTATATGAACACACACAAGAGGGTTTAAGAAGGATAAATTAAGTCAGTGAGAGACCTAACATGTCACACTGCGGAGGGGGGAAAGGTTAATAACCAGGACAGGTAAGGAGCAGGTTTTCACTCGGCACATCAGATCACTTGGATCATTAGGCGCATCATTTCATTCATTCTGTGCTTCAATAGTTCTTCTTGCAGTTTAGGTAATTGTTTACAGGGTTTTGTCAATGGCGTCAATGACGACTCATGTAATTAAGATACATGGATACACAATGTGTAAAGTTCCACGTGTCATTATCGACGTGTCTGCACATCGACGGGGGGTGAGTACCTATGCCATTTAATGTAGTATACTGCTAACTAAATATCAATAATAATAATAATTAGTGATTTATACAACTTCGTATTTCCTGCTCTCTGGGGTACACCAATATACCCCAAAGACCCAATACGCCTCAACATCTTATGTCTCATGGTTTTCCTTCTTTCCCTATAAAGAAGTGGTGCAGCTTATAAAGACAGCCAGCATCCACCCATGACAGTTAAAACTTTTGTTAAACCAAAAATCATAAAAAAAAATGGCCTTTGGCCCATTGAATTTGGTATCCATCCGCAAATAAACTTTCGAACTAGTAAGGAAACATAGTCGAAGGAAGTTTACGTTTTAAATAGTTTGATTTCATAATTTTATCGTTTCTAAAAGTATTGACACCAAACTATTATATCTAAATAAAATACAAAAGATTAGATAAGATTAAACTTTATTTTACTGATAATTGAAAAAGATAAACAACATACCCCTAACTTATCTAGTATAAACTAAAAGATAATAGATTTTATTAAAAAAATTATCTGGATACAATTATCTAATAAGTCCAACAATACCCGGCACCGGACGCATCTCCGGAAGGCCCCACTCTCCAGATGCCCCACCAACCGTTTTATCTCATCGCGATACCCCACTCTCATCGATGGGCCCACCTTATATACTGAAATGAAGCCCATAGTATACACCCACGTAATGTAAGTGACTCCACAGCGCGGTAAATGCAAATGTTCAATGTGAATAGGTGTATATTGAATAGTCTCTCAAACTTATTATTTTACCTGTATTTATTAATGTTAGTAGTAGTTGTGGAATGAATTATTTGTATAATTTATTACTAAACATCGTTATCAAAGCTCTCCGAATTAAGAGAATTAGCTATATCTTAGTTTGAGTCATATCTGTTTTATAATAAATAATTAGTGGTATTTATACGTTCGTTTAGCTACTGACCAGCTAACTAACCTAACCTCACCTAACCTAACCTAAAATTAAAAAACTAACCTAAACTAACCCTAAACCTAACCCATATACCATAACCGAACCTAACCCAACCCTAACCTAAACCTAAACCCAACCTAACCCAACCCAACCTAACCCAACCCCCGTTTACCAACCATACACTAACATACCCCTTTACCTATAAATGAATTTTGTTCCAAAAAATATTTGTGGCAATATCCCCCCCCCTTAATAAATATCAGGAAGTTTGAAAATACGAAGAAACAAATACTGTTCAAATAGAGATTCTATTATGAACATTTGAATTTACCGCGTAAGAGTACATCGGGCTACGATGGATGTAAAATAGGGGTTTCTTAAGCAGGTTAGGTGGGCCATCAGGAGATGTGGGCATCGGAGGACTAAAATGGTTGGGGGGTATCGGAAGAGTGGGAACTTCGGAGAGCGCCCCCGTCTAACACCTTTCGAAGTCGACGATGTGATAGTGTGGACCATGTGGACAGTGTGTGCTGTGTAAGAAGTACAGAGAAGAAGGCCGACTCGAGGGCAGAGGGGATCATCACCTACACCCGGGGACGATCTGAGTTGTTTTGGGAGACCTCTCCTGAGCATCGGGACGGTCCGGGTTAGCCGAGTCATGTCCACTAACTGCAGGTCAAGCGAGTCATGGCTGGTAGATACCAAGCCACATCTTAGGCACGCACATGTGAGAGGGTAGCAGAAATCGCACACTCGTTCTCTGTTTCATTTGTTGCTGTGTAAAGAAAAAACGTCCTGGGTTTTACTGTTAAACTATGAATCAGTTGTTCTAACCCGCACTAACCTCTGGACCAAATAGAATCCCTACAATTTTGCAGGAGCTAGCTACGGATTTCAGGACGAGCTACAAGCGTTCCTGCCAATGGCCTGTATCACTATATGGAGAGTCTTGTCCTGACAAGGTGAGTCTATTGTCGTGTCTATTGATGTTTCTAATGACAGTAGTAGAAGGACTAGCACTTACCTACATGGACCATAAACTGTATCATGATAAAATAAATTGTTGTGAAACGCGATGTATGTAATCTGACTACCGAACTTGAGCTCGCTACGTCCAATTAATGCGGTTATAATAACCAAAATATTTCATATCTTATAAAAAATAGGTCATTTAAATATCGGTGAGGACAAAGACAACATCCTCTTCAAAAAACTACAAAGCAGAATAACTGCAAGAGAAAACACAAAAATATAAAAAATCACAAACATAAAAAATTAATCCCCTGAAACAAAATTTAAAATAACCTATGACACAGTTGGAAATATAACTTATATTCGACAGGATTTTTAAATATCTCTTATGATTCCCTTCTCCTGTATCTCCGATGCCTTTGTTCCTCTTACAAACTTACCTCAAAATAATCAAGGTACTTTCTTTGCAAAGCCAGCACTGTGGCAGCACGGCGCCAGGAGCAGGTTTGTCAAGGTTCAGAACAACCGGCAGTTAATCACGCCCACTGTGTGTCCGGAACTCTAATGAGGTCTCGGAGATATAGACACAAGAACACGGTCAGAGGGTGTCAGATTAAGAAAACTCCGGAAACTAACCGCCAGGAAGTTTTGACGGGATTTCATGCTACCACATTGAGAGCCGACTCAATGGCTCCGCGAGGGCGCTAAATATCAGAAACAGAGGGTGACGTAAGTACTGCCCTCCAGGATTCCAATAAAGGGTATCTTATCCTTGAGATACAAACGCTGACCAGTGAGTTGGCGAGGCGGGAGGAGGTCGCCCCGTCCATTGTCCTGCTGATAGTGGTAGCTACCCCAATTCCGAAGGTCTAAGCCTCAACCCACACACACACCGCTACATACCCTGACTAGAATTTAAAAAACATATTACCAAGACCATGACTGACAGTCGAATTCGGGTTCAGTTTTGTAACAAATAATACTGTGTGTTTACAGGACCTCAGTAATGATATTCACATCCCTTAGCTCGAGGCTAGCGATACGACAGACAACATGCAAACGGAACGACCTTACCCGCACCTCGCCACCTAAAAATGCGTCACTTGTATCTCAACGAGAAAACACTTTAGAACCATGTCTACACCGCGGAATCTTAATACTTAAGAGTTAGAAACATATGAGATGGTGACGGTAGTAGGCGACGACGAACTCGGCGGCCCTGTATACAGCTGACCAGAAGTTGGGGTGTTTTTAGCTATCTGCACACGCGCGCCCCAAGAAGATTACAATCTTGTACTCGGTCATATGAATGACATGTGGTCCATGACGTATCATATTAATAAATCAACGGATCCGATAAACCGGTCTGGTTAAAAAGGCTATTGACATCGTTGCAAACCTCAGTATTAATAGCTTAGATGGCTAACTAGCTGCCTGCTAGCCTAGCAATGTCTCCGCGGAGATATATGAGCCCTACAGCAGAGAAAACGGTATATCTAGTACTTTGAAACTTGGACCACACTTCCCAGCAAACACAATGTGGTGGTCCCATACTGGAACCAGTATGTGGGTGGCGGCTATGGGCAAGTATGGGCACTGTGGGGATGGATGTGGGGTGGGGTAACCGGCTTTTGTACGTGGGATTCCATACGGGTGATGTGGGGCAGGTGTGGGCAGATAGTGTGGGCTGTACCCATTACCTTTCCACACGGGGACCCGGTTACTGTAATTCCACATAACATTTCTATTGCGTGTGTAGCAGTGTGGGAAACCCACATCTTTCCCACAGCCACAACACCCCACGTATGGTACGGTACGTTTTTTACTCACTTATCCTCACCTCGCCCGGTTCACAAGCACCATAGCTTTATAAAATAATGCAACACATGTGAAATGTAATCGCATAATGAGCCTTTAAAAGCGTTAAAGCTTACCGTATCATAAACATTCACGAAGGCATGTTCGTCTTGTTTCCATCTGATTATTATGACTGATATAAACCAATAACTTGATATATTTTCTGTCTTATTTATTTTTTCCACTTTCAGACTCAGTTATTAGAAATGTTCACAGAACAGGCAGGTATG
Organism: Sweltsa coloradensis; assembly: GCA_024449915.1. Lineage (NCBI taxonomy): Eukaryota > Metazoa > Arthropoda > Insecta > Plecoptera > Chloroperlidae > Sweltsa > Sweltsa coloradensis. Next base: position 76,151 of record JAMZAV010002880.1, read on the forward strand.
ACCCCCCTCTCAAGCACAAGGTGTCTGTCTGCCCTAGCCCATTACACAACAAATGTGAGAGTAAACAAAAACGTATAAAGAAAGAAACAGATTAACAAAAAATTAACAAATTCATGAATTGTCTTTTTGCTGTACGATAAACATGTTTCACCTAATTTATTTATTCATTTCTAGATAAAGGTCGGCCCAGCCCAGACCCAAGTTCCGCATTTATATAATGTTAATTTAAAAAAAAATTCCAAATAGCTATATATTACTTATTTAATTGTATATTATATTACGCCTAGTTCGTTCGTCTACTCTGGAGATGACTGGAATTAATAGTTGAATAAGGTGGGATATTACGCGCAGGAGTACATGTTTCAAAAACCTCCACAAGATGAATGAAACTAACTGTAGGAATAAATCGTTCACACATCCGTTCGATATATTGATACTACCCACAGGACATACCATATAGAGTATTTATATATATGTTTAATAGATAGTCGAACTTCGAATAAGATTTAAACCTAGTAAAGTAAAATTTAGCCGAAAAACCAAAGCATTGTTAAGTTCTATAACGCTTGGCATTGACGAGCTGATCTTGATCACAATCATCAACAAACTTCACGAAACTTGTGCAACACCAAAAAAATACTCGTATGCAGGGATAGATTGGCAGGGAGAGTGCTGAGAAAGATCGAAACATGTTACACCATGTATAGTAACCAATTAAATAATTTACACCAATTTGTTATAGTTGGTAAATTACGTAGGCCGACGAAAAGCGTTATGATAATGTATTCGCAATCTTTCGCTCCTAGGACCTAGAAGCCCAGCCTAAGCTTGTAGCCAGGCCTAGGGTAGGCTGTACAAGCATTAGGTAGTTAGTGTGCGTTTCTAGCCCTACTGCCTGATAAAACGGAATTACATAAGTTTAACTTTGTTTAATATCATAAGGCCTGCCTAAATGTACATGAAAATAAGGTCTAAGACTAAAGCTCCAATTTAGTCTAGGCGTAGGGCCTGGGCCTAAGCCTACCAAGCTTGACAAAAGGCCTAAGCCCCCTAGCCTATAATCAAGGCCTAGCCTAGGCCCTAGGCCCAAGACTCTACCACGAGTGTTAGAGTGTGATGGCAAGTTCGTGGCACTCATTCATTCTAGTCGGTTACTAGTATATAGACCTAGGTCAATGTAAGCTGGAGTATTAGAACGGTAGGCCCTAGGCCTAAACATATTTCTATCTCCTAAGCATAGGCCTAGGCAAGCCTAGCCTAGCGCCTAGATCTTCCAGAGGCTCTAGGGCTAGGACCAAAAAGCTGGCGCTAGCCTAGCCTAAAGGCTTGATTCCGTTACCTGCCTGGCTCGACTGGGTCGCCCAAAGTGCTGTGGCCAGCACTGTCAACTTAGGCTAGTAAGCTATAACGAAATAGCTAGCGCAGTCACAGCAATTAACGGAACGGCTCACCTACACATGAGCTTGGGCGTGACTGGTTAAGTTCATTCCAGCAGGTAAAAACCTGCGTTTATATTATCGTTACTGAATAACGTGAGTTCAAAAATGACGTGCATAACCGACTTGCGTTTCACTTCGTTTCACTGATCGTCGTTACGCAATCTCAACACAGTGGCAACATAACCTGTAATGGTTTTATTGAATTATTTGGATAGGGGGTGATAGTGGCCCTATGAATCTATTTAATTTGTCTAGGCTCTACCAATAGTAGTTAATAAACTACTTGTCTTGATATCAACAAACCGCAATATACAACATGTATATATTTGAGGGTTTATACCGGTTATGTAGTTTGTTTACCGTGCTAGGCAATCAGATGTAAGCGAGTGTTGGCGGCCATATCACGTCAACTGGGGACGCGAGTAACTCTGAGTTTTACTACGAGTTGAACAATTCCAACCAGCGTATTGCCAACTCGGTGCGTATATATAAAAAATTACTCACGTTTTCGACCAAGCCAGCTAAAAATCCTCGTAGGCCTACCGGTAATAAAAACCAGGTCTAACGGAACGCGACTAAATGTAGGGTAGGCCTATGTTCATTTATGGCGTGGATATTCTTTCGTAACACCCGTGGTAGGCCTCACGTAAGATTACCGGTAGGCCTACTCCAAAATAATCTTAGGCTCTAGCCCCTCTTCTCAATATTTTTACCGATATGTGTTATATTTAACGTTCCCCTCCGATCTCGCGAATTGGTCATAAGTTTTTGAAACGTCTGGATTTTGGACTTGCGGTCCATCAATCTTGTCTTTTGGAATTAGATAAATGGTGACTTTGGAGCCATCCTAGCAACGACGCCAAATAGGCGTAATAAATTTGAAGTTGTCTGAATCCGCCTTTGTTGATCTGGCGTTGATCCGCGGATGTTCGCCTCCCATACCATGCTTGCAGCCCTATTTCACTGTTAAAAATATCAATCTTCGGTTGGTTATCGCTCACTCGCGATTGGCGTGGGCTCTCAGGGTGGCTTGGTCGCTTTGGTTATATGTCCCCCACTTGAAAATCATAGTTACTAGGCTCATGTGATGAGAGTGGGTAACCTCTTAATAGGGTGATTATTTTATTTATTTACTTGATCACGGTCGGTAAGGGTCTGTAGCGCTAAATTGTAAAATTTTCGCCTAGATGTACATGTACGTTGGTTGCGGGCCAATGTCTTCTTTTTTCTGTTTTTGGGGAAACTCCTTTTAGTTAGCCCCTTTAAAACTAGAAAAGCGCGAGCACACACGCTTTGGAAGTTTGTTGTTGTTTTTTCCACCCCAAAAAATTGTGTATATTGACCTATTGTTTCGTGACCTGAAATTTATAATTTTTGTGTGCGCGCGCACACCCCCCCCCCCACCCCCGTGCCAACAAGTTCCCAAAGTTAGGCACCCCTCTCCCCTCTTTGTAGGCATTGTGAACGTTGTAACACACACACGCCACCAACACATAGACAAAAATCTCAATCGCGTAGTACGATCTGAGGATCCTGATATGACCGCACTACTCATTTCGTCCCTCCACCTCAATGAGATTGTCTATCTCTGTCTCACTCACCACCCATATGGAGCCTATCCTCACACTAACGAGGCGTCTATCTTGTAATGTTCTTCAGTCACCATGCGCCCTGCAACGTGACGCAATCCGCAAGGGTGATCCATATTAACATGAGCATAATCCTCACTTCGTCGTAATCCACCAATTACACATACCTCAATCACCGACAACCCATATCCCACACACACACAACACAATATTCTGAATTGACCTTCATATTCATGTCTATCGCCCCTACGCACCCGCCCACCCGCTCTCGTCTTTTTTATCCGTCTTCAACCACACACATGCGGTCCCACACTCAGAGTACCTGTAGAGTCTTTCTAAATTTTGGTTGCAATGACCAAAACCAGAAATCTTCCCACGATAAAAAAAAATATGATTTTGTGTGGTGTCAATCTCTGGACTATGACAGTTGTGACTGTACGAGATATGAACAATGACTCTATTGTCTGTACTGTCCCCACACCCCATCGCTATAAAATATGTATTAAATTCTAAAGTGGTTAGGGCCTCGACCTCAATGAAGTGGGAATGGGTGGTAAATTTCTGAACGTATCAAAGGTGTGAAAATAAAATATTTTTATATCGTAGGTCTAGCCTTAGGTAAGGAACTAAATAAATAAATACATTTTAGTGAGAGTCTACACCACTCAGGTGTTTATAGGCGCCTACTGATTTTCTAGTGACATCAGTTTTAAGTACACGGATTAGGGACCTGACCGCACAGACTGTGTGAGTGAATGAAATTGCTTGATAACTGGGTTATGTATTTTGATGTCTTTTTTTTTTACATATTCATTATTAAGGTCTAAAACTTATGTATATTATTATGTATGCTGGCCACTAATTTTAGTAGTGGTCAAACATTTTAGTAAAGACGAACTGTGTGGGAGTAACTTCCTCCGTCTACATCAGATATTTGAGAGCAAGCACAGACTGTGAAGAATAGATCTGAAGCTGACGTACCAAGCGACAATACGGAGACCGCCCTTGATTAATTCGCGGAGAATGGAAGTGGTGATGAAAATAATACCCTCCTAGTGATTGACGTGGTTTATTCAATTATTTCTTCTTGTCTCCAACTTGCTAATTCAAACGCTCACTTAGGATTTAGACAAACAGTAAATTATTGTTGGGACACAAATTGTCAAAAGTCAATAAGGAACTTTGTTTTCGTCCCAGTCATAGTGTTGATGTAGCCTAGGGAGTGAAATATTTCTATCAAAATCAACGGGTCGGTAGACATTTGAAACATGAACCAAGTCGTTACAGATCAACAAAATTGTAGGCCTACCAACAAGGTTGCAGTGCGTTGCAATGCTATGTGTACTTTTAGGTCTATTGAAGTACCTAAAACGTTTTCTTCTTCACAACATGAGATTTTATACCACATTGTGAAAGATATCTAGTGATGTTTCCCATGATAACATATGGTAGTTTTAGTAGTATAAAATGATTCGAGCGCTATATAGGGTGATCCTCCAATAAAAAAAATTCGTTTCTTTGACATCATATAGTGTTTGTCTCTTACCGTGTCTGGCCTAAGTTGCTATTAGCCTATTTTTTTTTATGTTGTACCTGTATTGCGTAGTCACTGTATACCCCGCTTAATGGGCACCTCATGGCGTTGCATGAATTAACTCCAACGCTCCCGACTTCTATAATTGGTATACTTGTTTTACGGAATAATGATGACGTGAACCGCATCTCGATCTATATGGGTGTTTAATCTTGTATTATTGGTGCTTTTTAAATATAATAAAAAGCACAATTGTTAATCTGCTAATTGCATCATAATATAATATTTAGGGATGCCACATCGGAATATTTGTTTTCATGATCGATATCAAAATGTACCTACCTATTTGCTCATTACTTCATTATCGAATCGATATCACAAAGCACTGTTCCCGTCTATAACTGGAACCTCATCATGTGTGCAAAGTGGAGAAAGTCAAAAAAAAAATACAATGCGTGTCCATTTGCTGCCGTAGAGTCGTTCGATTGTCATGTGTTTGGTTCCTCGTTATGGCTGATGCTCATTTATTCAAACATAAATCTTTGAGTGTGACAATCAATATCAGCCCATACCAGTGCATGCACAACGAGATATAAAACTTATTATAATCTCTGTCCGTAGAGTTCTAGGTTCGTCGCACTATTGATTAAAAATTATTTAAATATTGTGATGATCACGATAATGGAATTTTGACTATCGATTACAAAAATTAGATCATTACTGATTATATCGGGCGCATCCCTAAAAAAAGAGTGCAGCACTTGGCTATGCACAAATATAATTCTTCATTATGTAAAAATAATTGCTTTCTGTTTTTTACGTTAAGCCAAATTATGTCTAGGCCTGCATGCATGCAGATGACCATATAAAATTCATAATAGGTTCGATCTTTTTAGAATATTGCAAAGTAAATAGTGTATTCATATGGGCTATTTTGGGTGCGATACCGAACACGTACATTAGGCCTTAAAAACAAAAACATAATATCTGAAGTTTGTAGCGCCTACTCTAGGCCTAAGCCTATGAAATATTATTCATCGATATTAGCGTCATACTGGATATTTTTTCACAAAAGACCTGGTATTCCTTTGATGATTGTTTTTTCAAATTAACTAGTTAAATTTTTGTAATTATTCTGTTATTATTCGGCCTTATTTAGGACTAGAGCATAGTATTGCAAAAAGTATTTAGACTCGACCATAGAGTCAGTACAATGTCGTGAAGTAATATTATGTACACACTACTGCCAATTGAATACTACTAGCTTGATATGGCCTATTTTATCCTACCGATTCTCAAAAATTATTTGTTTTAAGTGAACCTGCAATTTTACCAACAATGCACTGACGTAATATAATTCTAAGGTTTTATACTTGTAATTTATTTATGCAGAATGATTGTGGGCAAACCGCAACATTGCGTACTACACGTTTAGATAATTAAATTTTGTAAATCTCTAGAAAGATTTTATGCTTTTAAAAAGCCACATTTCAAGCTGGCAAGCAAAAGCACTTCTAGGACAATACAATGCTACCACACAACCATAGCAGTGCTGGCTTGACAAAAATTAAGATTATGTTATCATTAGTCATTACCACTATCACACCAGTAGCTATCGACAAAGACAATTACTGTTAGTCTTTGTTGAAGGTGTGATCCCGAGAGGACAATCCTCATCACGACAGCAGATAAAACTCTCTGCATCCACAATCACACCAAGGCGACCATGTCAATGTTTAGAATGCATATTATGTGGTTCTTTCACCCACTATTTTATTGTTTTATCAACTTTGGATGTTGACTAATGCCACAATGCTAATTGTGACTTGTGACCCGCCTCTTTGAAAAAGGTAAAATTATGCATTAAGCATTCGGAAATTTACTATTTTTTTTTTATTTGATTGATAAATAAAGGCGAATTACAATTTGAAGTTTTGCTTAGTGCGCGAGTGGATAAAAATAGGATACCTTTATGGGATTTTTAAAGTGTACACATTCGCCATCAGCAAAATTATACTCGCTAGGCGAGTGGAATAGTCGTGGTTTTGCCTGAGCCAAAACATTCATGCTGACAGGTGCCGAACCCCAGTGACCAGGTAGGTGCCGACCAAATAGGACAATGATGACATAGTATGTGCCAAATTGATGGGATTGTATTTTGGGTAGTCCGTGTGGTTTTATTTTATTAATTCTCAGCCGTTGGAACTTAATTAAATAAAAACTACACGACTACCTGAAAATACCCAAATGTGCGACCATATTCAATCCGGGAAAGTCTAGCGATATAAGTTATATCACCTCAACAGTATACCCAATGAGGGTATACTGTGAGGTGTACATGCAGGTACATAATTAGAACCATGCGGGTATGTACTGGTGGTGCATGCGGGATCAGTAAATTAATTACACATGTTAAGTTTATGCTCAATCCATATTAAGTTCCATATTTCGGCAATGTAATGTGCGACAAACCCGCATGTCACCCGCTAGTACCTGCGGGGTCATTGCCATATAGGGTATACTGGTCTGTGCCATTTGCGGGTTCAGTAATTAAACATGTGGGCATACTGTGGGCTAGTCACACGCTGTCACCCGCAGTCTAGCGGGCTATGGCCCGATAGGGATCCCCACTGCCGGCAGGTAGTACACTTTTCTCATGATGGGCCCGTGTGGGCGGCCGATATAGAATCCACATTGAGGTGGGCTGCGTGGGTAGAGGGCGTTGGGCAAACCCATACGTGTTTGCTGGCGGTAGGATGTACCTCAGACGCAGTGCGTTTGCTGTTTCAAAACCAAAATCGGAGGTAACTGGGACCGGAGAGAAAATCACCAAAATTTGGATTGATAATAGTAACACGTCATTATTTAGGGCGCTGTGTAATTGTCAAAACTTGTGAAAAAACAGTCTCTTAAACACATTATAAATATTATGTCACCAAAACACAAGGCACGAGATTTGGTGGAGACAAAAAAAAACAAACTCTCAAATTAACAATAATTTAATCATTCAAGAATAACGCTATAACTTATAGAAGTTTAAAACGTGGAATACACTTCGTAATATATGTTCATCCTTTATCTTTCTTTTGAATTTTGGAAAATATAAAAGTGGTAATAGTCTTCCGATAGGCAAAACATTGTAGGACTCAAAACGGTGTCGGCAAAGGTCCACGCAACCATTCGGATGTTCCCAAAACACATCAAGCTGATCATTATTAATCTTGATTAAGTTCAACATTTCGTTCCGCCTTCATAGCGTCCGCGAAAGCTCATGAAACACGACCGACGCTCAAATTTTTCGTTCCGCACAGTGGAACAACTGTAAATATTAACATTTCTTTGTATATAAATGCATTTTACAGGCATCATCTTATGTCCATGTTTCCACCTATGAATCTCGTTGTAATATAGTGTACTTGTTATACGTCCAAATACATAAATACAGTCTGTTTCGTGATCAAATAGACCTCAAGATACGTTTTTTTTTAGAATACGCACTGCTTTCGTTTGATGGCAAAGGTAAAGTTTTATTATTAAAATGGTTATTCAAATGCTCGATATAATAGGTAATGATGTTGGCAACAAAATGGCTATCTTGAATTTGGCCATAAATATTACAGATACACTCTAAATAATAAAATACCTAAAGCTGCGCGCGGCACCCGAGTCGGGAAAAACGTACTATATCATTGTGATTTTCCTACTAATAAAAGTTAATTAATAATTTTTTACTCTTAAACGTAAAAAAAAGCAAATCATGATTGGGTTATTGTAATAAAAACAAAAAAGTACAGTCAGTTTCCAAAAATGGGTCCCAGCTATATATTTTTAAGAAAATGAAGGTTTGCAAAGACAATTGTCCAGTGAATATGTTTATAGTTGTATATTAGATATAATTATCACCTGCCTGGGATAAAACATAACATGATATACATTTTTGGCGATTATGACTATATAAATGGTTGAATTCCTGAAAAATATATGTGTCAAAACGCGTGACACTCAATATTTTCTTTCACACTTTCCCACTTCAATGCCGAATTACTTATACTTTAAGCATAGCGTTTAAGTGTTTTAAAATGTTATTCTGAGAGAATCTTACACTAGCAAAATCATTGTTACAGGGAAATATAAATAATATGTAGGTATACACTGTTCCAAAAAGTGGGTCCCTAAATGTATAATAAGTAAATAAATAAATATTTATATATACAATTGTATGCATTGTACATTTTGTTTTCCGACAATTACACCATGTACATGTACATTGTTTAGCTATTAATATGCCATTACATTAAGACACAATATAATGGTAGACATAAAGGCAATATAACTGTCAAATAAAAAATAGAAACACTCAAAACAGTAAATGCTGATTGCTGCATGCAGCTTTCAGGCTCGAGTGCACAATGCCAAATCATACCGTTATTTATCGTTTTTATGAATATTTAGTAATTATTGTTGCTACAAAAAGAAATGACGCAAACGTTATTATATATCCGATTAAAAATTAATAAAGAAGTACAGTCTGTTCACAATGTTTGTTGTCAGAGAACTCATTTTGCTTCAAACATTGTTATATAATGGCTATCTCTAGTCAAAATCCCTGCAGTAGCCTAGCATAGACATTCAGTAAGAAAAGGATATGCATATTTCGATACGTGAAATGTATAATATAAAATTAAAAATAAATATTTTCAATAGAAACATCACTTACATTTTCAGACCTCTTCATTCACGTCTGAGTCGATGTTTTCTTCGTTCTTATCCTCTCTTGTACTGACATCTTAATTTGTACAAGTCTGTATTTTGCACATGTAGGTACGACGAAGATAATTACGCAAGCAATAACAAGACTATGGAAGACATTTGCGTGAACAATTGCATGCTAAGAGTTCCAGCACATCAGTTGGAGCTGGTTCAATGCTCAACCAATCTATCTCAAAAACCGGCGTGGCTTCAGAAATAATTGTTGATATCTTCATCCATGCAACTCTGAAGGAGGTATTTCAGAAAAAGATTCCAAGGCTCATTTCCCTATATCAGACTGATTGTTTGCACGTGTGATGTATTTATTAAGTGCGTCCTTACAAGGTGGGAGAAAAGTAGGTTCTATAGTGCCCCTTTTCGTGCAGAACAACGAACAACGAATAGCGTAAATCGTTTAATTTGTTATGCTATCCTTTATCGTAGCAAGAAGAAGCTGATACTAGAATACTTCATGCTAATCACGCGACAGGAGCGGGATATGAAGACTTTGTTATTAATTTTGTGACGACACGGATGTCGCCATATTGATTCTCTTCCACTTGCCATCAATCAACAAAAATGTTAACTACCCTGATGTTCACTGATGTCCAAGGAGCACTTGTGGCAGAACCTATGACATGTGCCATGTTAGTTTTGTGACATCAGCAAGGCTCTTTGAGGTACGAGATTTCTTCATGGATTTTAAGTGTTTTAGCAAAATGTTTGCTAGTGTCGACGCTGTTTCTTCTTGATGAATGTAATCGTAATCATGACAAGGATAAATAAATAATTAATAAATACTTAAATACAAATAAAAATAATCATTGGTTTTTAATTTGTCTGCAATTAAAAACTAGCCTTGTAGCCTATTTTTGCTCAAGAAATCACTTATCTACAAACGGGCACTCTTCAAAGGCGAAAATTTTGAAGACATGAAAATCTTACATAGTACGCTATGGGGCAGAAACATGCAACACCACTTCTCGGGATGCATGCATGCATTATCTTGATGTTATACATGTTAGCGCTTTTGAAGGAAAAGGAAAGATAGCTGCAGCAAAAATAATTGTTTTAAAGTCCACTGTGTGCAATTCTTCGAGCATCGAGTCAGTTGCTCTATTTGGACAAACTTTTGATGTGAATCCCGAAACAATGGATGGTGTAGAAGAGTTTGTGTATAAACTTTATGAAGGAGAAAGCATAACGAAAGAAAATGATTAGCGCTATTCGTTGTTCTGCACGAAAAGGGGAACCATAGAATCTACATTTGTCCCTCCTTGTAAAGACGCACTTCATAAATACATCAAACGTGCAAACAATCAGTCAGAAATATGGAAAAGAGCCTTGGAATCCTTTCCAGGAATAAATCCTCCAGAGTTACATGATGGAAGATATCAACCATTTCTGAAGCAGCGCCAGTTCATTTTGACTAGAGATAGCCATTATATAAAACAATGTTTGAAGCAAAATGAGTTCTCTGCAAACGAATACTGTGAACAAACTGTACTTCTTTATTTACTAATTATCTTAAAAAATTACGTTTTGCGTAATTTCTTATTGCGGCAACAATAATAACTAAATTAATATTTATTATTATTATTATTATTATTATTATTATTATTATTATTATTATTATTATTATTATTATTATTATTATTATATTATTATTATTATTATTATTATTATTATTATTATTATTATTATTATTATTATTATTTCTTTTATTCACTAATATGAACATTACATAATGGGTATTTAAGAACTTTCACCAGAGATGAACCACATCTCTAAGGTGAAACCCCTATTACATAAAAATTAAATATACATGGCATTAACAAAATACAATACATACAAGAAATAACAGAAACATTTTTTTTTTACACTAAAACTTTGCGTAGTATGTGGGCGGTTCCTAATAATGCTGCCTTTTGAAGCTCTGGAGTCCAGTGATTGCCAGAGATATGTTGGAGGTTCTCTTCAAAACTTCTTCCAATTGTCCCACAAGCTCCAATAATAATGGGAACAATCTTACAACGGACATTCCACATTCGTTGAATTTCTATTTGAAGGTCTCGATATCTTGTGCGTTTTTCTGCTTCCTTTAGGACTATGTTGCGGTCTGATGGAATAGCTACATCGATGATCAAAACATTTTTGAGTCGCTTTGTTTTTAACAACAATGTCTGGTTTGTTGTGAAGAACCTTTCTATCAGTGATTATTAGCTCGTTCCACAATATGGTCACATTACCATTGTCAACTACTTGTTGTTGTTGTGTTGTACTTGTTGTATTATTATTATTATTATTATTATTTATTTTTATTATTTTATTATTATTTTATTATTTTTTTAAATTTTTTTTATTATTTTATTATTATTATTATTTTTTTTATTGTATTATTGTTGTTAAAATTATATGATGCAATTTACTTTAAATTTTTCATCGGCTTATGATAAGGCTTCATACACTAGAGAGAATAAAGGTAAAAAAGATAAGAAAAACGGGGGTGACAAAAGAACTCCTAAAATTTAAAATGAAAAAAAGAGACCATGCGTTTCAAAAGGGAAAAAGTGTCCCATTTAAAGTGTTTTTAAGAATGTGATAGGAAAAATTACAAAAATTTTAAAAAATTACTGTTAAAAAAAAAAATACTTAAAGAAAAGGCAAATTTTTTTAATCTATAAAAAGGATAGAAATAGTATGAGGGACACATGGAAAAAACATCAATGCCCCTTGTTGGTAAAAAAAAGCAAAATCATAGGGAAATTATAGATAATCCCTGGGTAAACGCGAAACAATACCAAACTAGAGACGCTTCGAAATACTTTTGTTGCGAAATTGAAAAAAAATCCCCCGGTGTGACATCCAATTGTTGATTACGCACGAGAAAGATGGTTGATAAACAGCTCCAATAAATGAAATTTCCCCGGTTGTGTAGCTAAAGTTAAATAAAATAAATAGTAAAATATGATAAACAGGCGGGCTTGGGATTAGAATGAAGATTTACAAAAAATTTGCAGATAAAATGCCCGGGTAATAGCGTTGTTTAAAAATTGTCTATAAAAAAGGGAAAAACCCCAGATGGCTAAAAATTTTCAATTAAAAAACCAATAAAAAAGGGGGCGACATTTCGAATAAAAAAATTACGGCCTATTCAATACTGCCAAGCATTGAAAAAATTTTAAAAGATCGTAGCTGACGTTTAAAAATATATGACAAAATTAAAAAAATTAAAAAAAAACAATAGGGATTTAAAAAAGGAAAAAGCACAGAAGACTGTTAAGATCTTTCTTGACATAAAAACCCAAAAATTTGATAGTAATTGTCATATAGTATTTGTTCATAGATTTAAAAAAAAGCCTTTGACCCCCTTTGATCACACTATACTCTTAGATGCTTTACAAAAAATAGGCGTAGAGTACGTTTTTAAACGGGGTTTTAAAAACTATTTGTTGAATGGGAAGCTAAAGAAAAAGTAGGGGATTGTATAGGAAGCAAAATCAGCGCAGGGGGCGTACCACGGGGGTCAATTTTGGTCCTCAACTATATTTAATTCAAGTTTTTTGGGGTCAATATTTTTGTCAAGTTTTTATTTTTTTTTTTGGGACACGCTGCTTATTAGAAATACATAAACGTCAACTAGCAGTAAAATTTTTGCAGGCAGATTTTCTTAATCTCTTGAAAGGAAACCCATGAATGAGACTCTTTCAACGCGGAAAAAACTAAATTGGCAATCTGCCCCCCTTTTAACGCCGTCGAATCCCAGTAAGGGTTTTTGCTCACATTTTATTGTTTGCACAGAAACGCTGGAAAAGATTTTGTTTATATTTTCAGGCCAGCAAAATTATTTCATTTTACACCCACCCCTATTTAGGTCTTGAAATAGATCGAAGATATTGCGGGGATATTCAAATGGGGAAATATGAAAATAGACTAAGTCTTGGCTTTTCATTTTACGCAAAAAGATATCTTATCATTTAAATACCGTAAATGGTATTATTGCTCTGCTGAGTCAGTTTTTTAAAAGGGGGGGTAATGGTTTGGGGGTAAGCGTTTTACTCGCAATTTTAAAAATTTAATATCATTAAAAAAATAAAATTAAAAAATGATGAATAAAAGGAAAAATCGTTGATGGGAGAGTGTCTGGATTTGATTTACTTTTTTTTAGTTTTGCCATTGGGAAAATCTTTTTAAAAGGGGTGTTATTAAAGCTTTATTTTGACAAAAAATAAAATTCTTTTTTGACCACAACCCTTCAACCGACCCAAAAGTGCAGGAAATTTCCAGTTACCACCCTTTAAAACAAAAATTTGGGGAAAAATCTTTAAAGTACTCTGTTTTTATTTTTTAAAATAGATTCTTCCAGAAATTAAAAAATTTGATTCTTTAAGATAAAAAAATTTAATTAAAGACATATTTGCTTCAAAAAAATTTATAGTTATGGGGGAAATTTGGGGTTAGTGTTTTTTTAATTTTATGTTTTTTCAGGTATTATCAATTTTCTTCTTTTTCTGTTCATTCAAAATTATTCTAAGTCAAATTTATAAAATTATCAATTTTTTTGGGTTTAACTCACATGCGGTTTTTCAAAAAATCAAATTTAAATTTAATTAGGAAGTGTTCAGAAGTGAATAAATCCTATCTTTAATAAACATAGTTCCACAGATAAGCGCATGCGCTTTTTGGGGAAGTCGAATGTATGAAATATTAAAGGTTATGGAAAAAATGTCACAATAAAAAAAAAAAAAAAAAAAAAAAATTATTATTATTATTATTATTAATTATTAAATTAATATTTTTATTATTTTATTATTATTATTTTTATTATTATTATTATTTTATGATTTTATTTTTTTATTATTTATTATTATATTTTATTATTTTTATTATTATTATTATTATTATTTTATTATTATACCAAAATTTTTTTAATTCATTCCCGGTTTAAAATTTACCCTTAAAAAATTTCATTAATAAAGAATAGAGTAAAATCGCACTACCTGAACAACCTTCCTTTCATGCTCGTTTAAAGCATTTCAGTCCTATTTCTAGAAGGTTTATGTTGTTAAAAACGAATCTGGTGGTAGGAAAATTTTTTAATTTAAAATTATGATTCTTGTATATTTATTTTTTATTTTTTGTAAAGGTTTGTATTTTTTTTTTGTATTGTTCCTATTAATACCCTATATTCATTTTTAAAAGTTTGAAAGTTTTTTTTTTTTTTTTTTTTCGTTTTTTAAGCCTGACGCTACGAAAGAGATTAATAGCATTTAAAAATTATGAACCCCCCTGTGACCATTTGGCTTAGTGGGGGGAAAGAGTGAATATTGTTCCAATTTAGTTTTTTGCTTTATAAAATTAAAAAAAAAAAAAAAAAAAAAAAAAAATTATTATTATTATTTTTTTATTTTTATTATTTATATTATTATTTTTTTTTATATTATAGAGACAGGTTGTTCCTAAATGGAGGAATCAGAGTAAAAACCCTTTTTAGGCAATTTAACTGAAATAAACTTTACCGCAATGAGAGTGAAGGAAATTTTTAAAATGAAAAGTGATTATTATAAAAAAAATTTGAAGTAATAAAAGTGTGCTAAACAAACTTTGGGAGATAAATTTAAAGAATAATAGGGGGAAAACAAAGCGTAAATCAGTTTACAGGGATTAACAAAAACTTACGTAATAAAAAAATGAGGAAGAAGTTGCTAAAAGATTTTTTGATCCTTTTTTGATGAGATTAAATGTTCAAAATAATTGCTCATTTAATTCTAAGTTGTGCCTCCTTTACCCCAGAGTCAATCTATTACCTAGGAAAATAAGTTAGCAACTGGGGGTAAAAAAACATCCGTAAATTAAAAAGTAACCAAAAACCTGGAATTATGGGATTAGAGTGCCGATTGCATACACGGTGGGAATTAGTCCCCTAATTGCCAAATAAAAAACCTGTCTTTAGAAAAGGGGGGAAAAAACCTGATTTTGAAAATTTTTTTTGTAAAAACCGTTTTTAAAAAGGCAGCCCTTTGGGGCTTTTGTAATTTCAGGCCAATTTCCATATTTTGTTATTGAAAAAAAATGGAACGTTAGTGCTGACCTCTATGAATTTTGTTTTTAAAATTAATAAAATTTTATTTAAAAATAAAACACCCTTTTTCCAAAATTTTCCTTTTTTAAAATTTCCCCCCCCCCCCCCCCCTGTTTGGATTTAAAAGGTTTGAACATTAAATCACGTAAAAAATTTTAAAAAAAGTCCCTTTTGAGGGGGAAAATTGGGATTCTGGCCCAGTTTTAAAATTTGGGTTTAAAAAAACTTAACAATAGGAGAATAAAGTTAAAGGTTGGGGGATTTTTTAAGCCACGAACTGATGTTATTTTTAGAGTTCCCCAGGGGTTTTATTTTTGGGGGCCAAATTTTATTTTTGGTCTACTAAAAGATTTGGTTAAATGTTTAAATTTGCTATGTATTTATTTGCCCATGACATTTTGATTTTTTCTTCAAAAACTTTTTAAATTGCCATTGTTTTCAAAGATTTTTTTTAACCACTTAAAGAAATTCGATAGAGTTTAGTAATTATGCAAAAAAAACAAAAAAAATTTTATTTGTGTGACCTCAAAAAAGAGATTGTTCCGAGAGGTCAGGGACACTCATTCAAAAGAATTTTGCAAATCAAGTAGTCCCCAGACTGTGCATTAGTGATTTACCCCCCAGAATGTTTACTCGCATAAATTTTTTGGGGTGGGATTGATAAACATTTTAGCTGGGGACTTCATATTGATTCCATCTTAAGCGCTAAGAGCCTGCCCCGGCAATGTTTTTTTCTTAAACGTTTTTAAAAATTTTTTAGTGTTTGGGAAAGTATAATCGCTCTTCTGAATCTTTATACTTTGGTTACTAGCGTGGGGTATTCCCTGACTGGGCCCTTAAAAAAAATTTGAGTACTACAAATAATTTTTTCGCGAAATAAGACCCCGCAATTGTCAATCTGTCGACTCGGGGACTACCCCTTTTTTCAACCTTCTGCCGTTGACGGCCTTTTCACTACCCCAAAGTTTAAAAAAATTTATTTAAAATGATTATAAATTCTTGGCGAAATACAAAAAGGACTCGTATCAGGAAAAAAAAAATTTTAGTTCCCAGAAGTAAAAATAAACGGTCAAAGGCGCCTAGAGTGTTTAGTTCCGAGCTTTTAAAAAATTACATGAACAATTATTAAACTTAAAAAAAATTTCCCAGGGAAGCCAAAAAAAAATACATTTGTTTTCTCAAATTTAGTGTCTTACCTAATCTGTTTTGCTCAACCGTTTTCGTAATCTCTTTTTGTAATTTCTGTCAGGTTCTGAAATGCCTATGAAAATTAAAAAAATTGGGGTTGTGTTTTTTTTCATTTTTTTTTAAGTAACGGTCTTCTACTTCATTTGTTTATTTATGATTTTGATTTGTTTAAAGTATTTTATAATGATTTTCCTCTACGGTTTTTTTGTTTTTGTTATTTGATGTTTTTATTCCAAGATGAGCCCGCATAATGGGGGTTTTTGGGTTTCATTGGATAAAACAAAGAATTTTTTTTTGTGAAAAAAATGAATTTATTATTATTATTATTTTTATTATTATTTTTTTTTTTTTTATTTTTTTTTTATTTTTTTTTTATTTTATTTTTTATTTTTTTTTTTTTTTTATTATTTTATTTTTTTTTTTTTTTTTTTTTTTTTTTTTTTTTTTTTTTTTTTTTTTTTGCTGCCCGTTTTAGGACATATTATTGTTCTAGCGTTGTAAAAAATTCCCCCGACGGGGGGTTCGAACCCAGAACCTCCGGTTTAAAAGTGCCATGCTCTCCCAAATTAAAAGCAAACCGGGGAAAAAACAGAAAAAAATTTTGGGAAAACTGCTATTTGTTGTGACTGTTGACTTACGTGGGGGAAAAACTTTTTCGACAATGCTTATAAATATTTTATTTTATTATTATTATTTTATTTTATTATTATTATTATTATTATTTTATTATTATTATTTTTTTTATTATTATTTTATTTTTTATTATTAAATTCGAGCCCTTTTTCCACTAAGTCGGTTCCCACCACTTTCCCTTGGCTCCCCGGGGCTTATAAAAAGCTATCCTACGCTTCTCCCATAATCTATTTTTTCCCTCTACTCTCTACTTCATTTTTTCCCCCTCGTACTGTCTTTTTTCCTCAGGGCCTCCACCTTTTTTTGCCATTTTTTTTTTCTTTCTTCTCTTTCTTTTCCGGGTTTCCTTTCCCAACTGCATTTCTCTTTTCAAATCCATAGCTATAATTTTTTCCCTCTCAGTCTGGGTCTCCCCTTTTTCTCTGTTTTTTTCCCTGCATCTCGTTTCATACTGCATCAAAAATCCTGTCTTTTTCTGCACCCTCTTCTGTATCCAACCCCCTCAGCCTTTCTTTCCCTAGCTAAAATTTTAAAACTTTCTACCCCTAGTTTTTTTCCTTATTTTCGTGCTCCTCATTTTATCATCTTCGAAAACTCCCATTACACCCCTTTAAAAAATTTTCATTTCCGCAGCTTGCTTTTTGCGTCATTTATTTTTGTGCAACAATTTACTAAATGTTCTAAAAACGATAAATAACGATTGTTTGCTTTATGCACTCGGCCTAAAAGCTGCATCAGCTACTGCATTTATGTTTGGAGGGTTTCTTTTTTTAATTTACAGTTATTTTGCTTTTGTCTACTATTTATTGTGTCTTGATGAAATGTTTAATACTAAAAAAAGTACATGACATGGTGAAATAATTGTCGTAAGAAAAAATTCAATATTTTTTTACTAGTTATACATTTGGGGACCCATTTTTTGGGGAACGTCCTATAACTACATTTTCTTTGATTTCCCCGGTAGCAATGCTTTTTCTTTTTTAGATACCTAAAATTAAATTTTTTAAACTCTTACGCTTGCTTAAAGTAAGTAATTTAAAATTGAAAGGGGGGGAAGTGTGAAAGAAAATATTGAGTGTCAACATTGTACATATATTATTTTAGGAATTAAACTATTTGTACACCCATAATCGCAAAGAATGGGTATCAGGTTAGTTTTATCCCAGCTAGGTGTAAATTATATCTAATTTTAAACATAACATTTCACTGGACAAATGTCTTTGAAAACCTTTCATTTTCTTAAAATGTATAGCAGGGACCCATTTTTTGAAACTGACTAATATTTTTTTTGTTTAATTACATTGACCTATCAGATTTGCTTTATTTGCGTTTAAGAGGCAAAAATAATGAATTAAATTTTATTAAAGGAATTTACAGTGATATGTCGTTTTTTCCCCACTCGGGGGGCCGCGCGCGCTTTGGGATTTTATTATTTCATGTATCTGTAACATTTTTGGCCAATTCAAGTACCCTTTTTTTGCCAACATCATTAACCATTAATCGAGCATTTTAAAAAACCCTTTTTAAAAAAAACTCTACTTTGCCCTCAAACAAAAACAGTGCGTATTCTAAAAAAAAAAGTTCCCCGAGGTCATTTATCATGAAAAAGACTGTATTTTGTATTTGGACTTAACAAGTACACTATATTAAAACGTAATTATGGTTAAAACATGGACATAAAAATTTATGACGAAGTTCTTTTTAACAAAGAAATTTAATATTTAAATTGCACTTGGGGGACGAAAAAAATTGGCGTCGGTCGTTTCAAAAGCGTCGCGACGCTATGAAGGCGAAAAGAAATGTTGAGTTAATCAACTTAAAATGATACTTGGTGTTGGGAAACGAACGGTATATTGAACCTTTGCCATCCGATTGGACAAATTTCGAGAATTTGGGGTCTATCGGAACGACGGAACGGTTCCGGAGAAAATCAAAAATTTTCAAAAGCTAGGGAATTCGGATCTTATGAATAAGAGGCTATTCAGGAAAATGTTCATCTTAGAAATAAGAAACTTAGCAACACTTAGGTGTCCCCTCATGCGCAATCACTTAAGTTTTAAAAACCCAAAAACCGGAAATAGGAAAGTGGAAAATCAAATGTATTCAAAACGCGTGATAATTTTGGCGTAAAATTTGTGCAAACTTGAAAAATTAAAAAGCCTTAAACCCTTATAAATATCTAGTGCCTAAAAACCAAAAAAGGGCAAATTTGGGGGGCCCGTGGGCCCAAAAAGTAAAAAAAAAAATCTCAACTTAAAATATTTTAAAAATTCAAAGAAATGCTATAACTGAGAATTTAAAACGTGGAAAATTTCATTCGATATGCTCATTCTTTATTACTTTTGAAAAAAATATAAAAAATTGGGGAACGGATACCGGAAAATCAAAATTTTCAAAAAGAAAACCAAAAATTTAATGGCCAAAACAATTTTTTATGATTTTTTGTTGAAAAAAATTTTTTTTTTTTTTTTTTTCCCCCAAAAAGGTTGGCTTGGCTTCCCTAAAGGAAAAATCTGATTTCTTTCAATGCAAAACTGGGGAAAAAATGAAAAACTTGGGTCAAATTCTATATCTCTCAGGATTAACATCGAAGACTTTAAAAGGAAGTTGGGGTGCCGTTTTTTTTTTTTTTTTTACAAATTTTTTTTACTTTTGGGGGTCATACTAACTTTATCAGAGCAATGTTCTTAACTGATAATACTTCCTATCGTAACCCAGGTGTGGGGGTATTTTTGCAGCATCCACACTTTTATTTTTGTAGCCGGTCATTAAAAACCACTTGAAGTGTGATCCCTTTATACTTCTTGTATCAGGGCAATGTTATTACTAATTTATACTTTCTATCGTATCCGGGGTTTGGGGGGTATAGTTGGAAACATCCTCACTTGGGGTTTAATCAAACCGTTCTTGAAACCATATTAAAGTTTAAAAAACCTTTAATTCTACTTGTAGGGCAATGATTTTAACTGGGTTTATCTTCCTATTGTTCCGGGTTGTGGGTAAAGTTTGCGAGTCCACCACTTTTATTTTAGTAGCCGGGTCATTGAAACCAAAAAAATGGGTATATGCAAGAAGTTCAAAATGCTAATTAAGGGTGTTTCCTGATTTTTTTTAATTTTTTTCAAAAAAAATTGGGTTTTGAACGTTTGAAAAAATGTATTCATAAAAAACTTGTTTGAAAATGCGAAATTTTTTAAATGCCCCTGGCCCGGGGGGTAACGCGCTCTGTTTGGGTCTGACGTCACCCGCCATGAAAGAGGCACTAAGGCGTGAATTGCTTGGTTGACCGCAAACCCAATCCGGGCCTACCTGACAGAATGTTTAAAGGAAGGCAGAGGCAATAATATTATTAAACCAAAAAATCTCTGATTCAATATTAAATGGAAATTAAACCCATATTTCCCCCCTCCCTTTCGATAAAAACGTAAAAACCTCCCCAAAATTAAACTTTAGTGAAAACCCCCTCCGTGCGAAAAACCCACCGTAAAAACGCTATCGGGGCCTTGTTTTCAATAAAGTTTGGCTATTAGAGGGCTAAAGGGCAATGTATCCAAAAAAATATATTCATTTAATTTATACAGTAAGACAAAAGAAAATTCATCAAAAAACAATGCCACCACTATTTAACGTTAACGTCCAAAAAAAAATTCTTTTTCCCCCCGTGCAAACCCCCGAGATTGTACGCCTATAGGCCCCGGGCATATAGCTCCCCCTAAAATTTAAAATTTTAATTTTGCCGTAATTTATACAAAAAGACAAAAGGGTATTTATCATAAAAAAATGCCCCACTAATTAATAACGCTTAACGTCCCAAAAAATACGTTTTCCCGTGCATAACCCCCGGGGATTGTAGGCCAAAATGGCCGGGCATATGCTGGGCCCTAAAATAAAAAGTTATATTTGCCGTAATTTATACAGTTAGACACAGGTTTTTATCATAAAAAAATCCCCACTACTAATTAATAACAAATATAACGTCCAAAAAAACGTTTTCCCGTGCTCCCCGAGATTGTGGGCCCTAATGGGGGGCTATAGCTGGGCCTACAGTAAAAATTTAAATTAATAAAAATTTTTTGCACTTTTTTTTAAAAAATTTTTTAAAAGGGGCTGATTGCATTAAAAATTAGCTAATATTTTTTTGGCAACCAAAACCCCTTTAATTTACCACCGTGGGGTTGCGACAGGTTTTTCACTTTTATGTGGGAGGGCTATTCGACGTTAAGAAGGGAAATGAAACAAATACACTTTTTATTAACTTATACAGAAAGAAAAATTGTAACTTATCAAAATACAAGCCACCTCTAATTTAAAAACGAATAAAATGTGTAAAAAAATAGTTTTCCCCGTCCCAAACCCCCCGAAATATTGTTAACTAAGGCCGGGCATATAGCTCGGCCTACATTTAAAAATTTTTCGTATGGGCAACCAAAATTTCCCTGTTATCATTACTATGTTACATGTCAATTTACGCCTCAAATTTTTGGGGAACACTTAAACAGCTTATTTAGCGTACTAAAAAGTCTGTGCAAAAAAGGAACAACACAAACTTAAATTCGATATTCATTGCTGTTGCCGCGAAAGCAGGGCCCCTGCGCTTTTTATCCCAATCGTCCGTGGTACCTACATGGCCGGGTGGTCACAAAAATGGCGCGCGACCAGGTGCTTTTAAAAACGCAAATTTTGACCAAAAAAAACTAAAAAAAATTTTACGGCCAAACTAAAATGTAAGATCCTTTTTTTTGGTGTTCTATGGGGTTTTGGGTGGCTTCGAAAAAATACCTTACAGTTTTGTGCAAATACCTATTGTAAAAACCTTTATACATACTTGTTCAGGGCATTTTTTTAAAAGTGATTTTTTTTTTATATTGTATCCTGGGAGTGATATATTGGCAACATCATTTCTTGTAGTTAAATGAAACCTCATTAAACCCCATTGAAGAAAAAAACTTTTTTTACCACTAGTATCGAGCAATTTTGATGTGGCGGGGCCTCTTATTTTTGATAGAAGTTAGGGTGAATGAAATATTCTTTGACATCATACCCACAGGATGATTATACAAAATGACCCACAGAAAAGACTCCAGCAACCCTGGATTGGCGGAGTAATTGAAAAGTTATCACCCGGATCGCTGTAAACAAACACTTATGACATGATTGGTCCTCGCGAATTTTGCACAAAACCCCTTTCACAATACATTAAATGACCTATTTTTATTTTTCTTCTTAATTATTTGATAAAAATTCATTGGTCTTTTTAAAAAAATACGTCGTTTTTACACCAAAAAAAAAAAAACCCCAAACAACAAAACCCAAAAAAACCCCCCCCCAACCAACAACCAAAAATAAAAACAAAAAAAAAAAAGAAAAAAAAAAAAAACCAAAAGAACAAAAAAAAAAACAAAAAAAAAAAAAAAAAAATTTTTTAGAACCCCCAAAAAAACCCCAAAAAAAAAAAAACAAAACCAACGGGCTTCGGGGAAACCCCCCCTTCCCCCTGCGGGGGGTAAATTTACCACTATCCCCTCCCCAACAGTGCGTCCCCGTATGTATAAACAAAATGCTATCAAATTTTAAAAAAACACTTTTTTTATAATTGAATTAATCGAAAGGCTAGCTGATTTTTTTAAAAACTCATAATTACCGGATGTCTGTTTAAAATTTAAAAATCTGTTCCGGTTCGGGCATTTTTACGTCAGAAGACAAAAGATGGACAGTGGCCCCACGACAAACGAAACCGAATTTAACCTTTTTAGGTTAAATGGGACACTGGTTCGCCCCCTCCCTCGTTTAAAAATAGGGAAACGCCAAAACCCTTGAAACGAGTGAGGGAAAGAGCCAAGTGTTGGAACCCCCCGGGGAAAAACCCCTTTACTCTCATATACCAAAGGCTGAATCAAACCCAGTATGGAGAATGAACCGGGTACTCAACAATGGCTCACTCACACGTTTAACAAACCCCTTTGGCTTTCCCTAGTTTTTAATTGAACATTTAAAAAGCAATATGTTTTAAAAACGTTTAGCGTCAAACATTAACAATTTCCAAAAATAAAAAAAATTCTCTAAGTTTTTTTTTCCCCTTTACACCCCTCAAAAAAAATATTGGGTGTAAAAATTAAAAAAATTCAGTAAACGGTATCGAACCCCAAACCCCCGTGCGGTAGGCTTATGCTTACCACTGGGCCCTGTAGCCGGTAGATTCCCTCCCCTAGCTGCTACAAAAAAAATTTCGATCGATATTT
This sequence comes from Sweltsa coloradensis, assembly GCA_024449915.1. NCBI lineage: Eukaryota > Metazoa > Arthropoda > Insecta > Plecoptera > Chloroperlidae > Sweltsa > Sweltsa coloradensis. The sequence continues at coordinate 99,604 of JAMZAV010002880.1, forward strand.
AAAAAATCACATTTTTTATTTATTTTAGGATTAAATCCAAGGTCTAGCTGATTTTTTAGCAGTTCTCAGTAAAAATCGTACCGGTGTATGTTTAAAAATTTTTGCCCAATCTGTTTTGCGGTTCGGCGATTTTCGACGTACAGAAAAAGACAGACAGACAAATCACGAATGGGGCCTTTGAGTTGAAGGGGACACTCGGTCGCTCCGCTCCCCCTTTATTATTTATTTCATTGCAACCGTTTTTTAAATTTTGATATACTAGGGAAACCCAAAGTCGTTGTTAACGATGATTAGCAAGTGTTTTGCTTCCAAAAACCGGACCGTCTGGGCACCTTACAGGAACTCACTCTCTTGCCGCAATAATTATTTAAATTGAACATTCAAAATTTGGGAATCGATTCAAAACGTTTAGCGTGAACTTAAAAATTTCCCAAATAAAACAAAATGACCTAATTTTTTTTTTCCCTTTAAACACCCCTCAAAATAATTGGTGTTAAAAATTAAAAGTTGGAACTGGGGGGGATCGAAACCCCATCCTCCGTGCGGTAGCTAAAAAGGTTACCCCTGCCCCTGGGAGGCCCGTCAACCTGTCCCCCTAACTGCTAGAAACAAAATTTTTGATATTATTAAAAAACACATTTTTTTTTATTTAGGCTTAAAACGCAAAGGATCAACTGATTTTGTTACAGTTCTCAGTAAACTTGTACCGGATGTCTGTTTAAAATTTCAGCGCAATCTGTTCAGCGGTTCGGCTGATTTTCGACGTACAGACAGACAGACAGAATCACAGAATAAGAGCCGTTTGAGTTGAATGGAGACACTCAGTCGCTCCGCTCCCTCGTTTAATAAATTATTCACCAGTTCAGCTTAGTTTCCGATCAACGCCATCTTAACTGTTAGGCCGTATTAACAACGAAGTTGCCGTTTTAATTTTTTCCTCATTTGCCAAATGAATTGTTTCAACACTTGAGATTGCGGGTCCACGTTGCCTTAAAAGACCCCGAGGAGTCCGGCCGTAAGTAACAGTGTTCAGCTCGTGTTCCACAACGAGGGAGCTGAGAGAGGGTTCCAGTAAATAAGTTGGAATACACGATCCGAGGGTTTGACGAGGATCTGGCGGTACATTTGGCGAACGTCCGCGCAGATTGCGATAGTGTTGGTTCAGAAAGCAGTGATGACGCACGGGAGGTCATGTTGGAGTTTCGGACAACTGAGGACAAGCTGGTAAAGAGATACGCCCTTCTCGTCCGGAGAAGAACAACTCCCATGTGTATTGTGTATGTGTGTTTATGTGTGTGTAAAGTCTGGCCGACAAGTGTTGGATGATCAAGTGGGCAAACACGGAGTCGAGGTCTTAGTTAAGCTAAGTCAAGGCCTACATTGGCAATTTACACGGTGTTGCCGACGCGAAACCATGAGAGAAAGAAACCTGCAACTTGCTTCAATCGATAAGCTTTTACTATGAGATGACCCATTTCAAGTTTCATCCTGATCTGCTGATGCGTCTAGAAGTTATTCAGACGTCAAGATCGTTCAAAAATACTTTCTCCTTGGTGTTGGGTGGGTGGGTGGCTGGCTGACGAATTATGTATCAGTCTGTGGGCCCTCAATGGATAATGTTAGCGAAGCCAAAATTTTGCACCGATGTCAGTCATCTCAGTGGCCATGTGCTATACAAACGGTAATTGGATTAGATGACCGGAAGCTTAGATAATGCAAAAAAAAAAAAAAATTCGTGTTTTGGTAAGAAACTGATTGGCATAGAGTTACAGACTGACGTGTCGGTTTGTGGGCCCTCAATGGATAATGTTTGAGAAGCCAAAATTTGCATCGATGTCAGTCATCTCAGTGGCCATTTGCTTCACAAACTGTAATTTGATTAGATGACCCGAAGCTGAGATAATGGAAATATAACAAATTATTTAATTCGTGTTTTGAAGAGAAACGGATTGGCGTGGGCCTAGTTTGAGAAGCCAAAATAACAAAGCTTAAATAATTTGATCATTATTTAACGAGGGAGCAGAGCGGCTGAGTGTCTCCATTCAACTCAAACGGCTCTTATTCTTAGATTCTGTCTGTCTGTACGTCGAATATCAGCCGAACCGCTGAACAGATTACGCAGAAGTTTTAAACAGACTTCCGGTACGAGTTTACTGAGAACGGATAACAAAATACGCTAGATCCATTGCGATTTAATGCTACAATAAATACAAATGTGATTTTTTAAATTATCGATTGCATTAGTTTAGTAGCAGCTATCGGGACAATATTTACGTGGCTGGCATGGCCTAGTGGTAAGCATTTAGCCTATCGCACGGAGGGTTGGTGTTCGATACCTGTTAGTTAAAACTCTTTTGTATATTTTACACACATATTATTTTTGAGGGGTGTTAATGGGAAATAAAACTTAGGTGATTTTGTTTTATCTTGGAAATTTGTTATTAAAGTTTCACGCTTATACGTTTTAAACACGAATCGCATTTTAAATGTTCAATTTAAATAACTTGCCCATTGTGTTGAATACCCGGTATCATTCCTCATACTGGGCTAGATCCAACCTTAGGTATAGGGGAGGTAAGGGGATGTTCACGGGTACTCAAAACTTGGCTCACTCAGTCGTTTAACAACGACTTTGGCGTTTCCCTAGTTTTAATTGACATTTGAGGTGCATACGAGTGGTGGTCGAAACAATAAATACTAGGCATCTTTGTGTTATTATTTATAACTGCGATGCTCAAACTTTCTAATTATCGATGAGTGAGATTTTATTTTGAATCATTGTAAATAAAGTAATTTTCTCTACTTGGATGCTAACATCCATACCGTGTACGTTATAAAACAAAATTATTGATATACCATACAAAAATGCAAAAACTTGCAAAAAAGGGGCCAAGCCGAAAACGAGGAAGATACCAAGTGGCTCAACTGCATAAAGTGGTGAGATTGGAAGTGTGGCCAAGCCATTATTTTGTTTAAAATAATAAATATATTTATTCATTATGTAATAAATTAAGAATATATTAATATCTATATTATTATCTACATATTATGAAATAAATTAACCAGAATAACATAAAACATAAAATAAATGTAATTGAAACATTGACATGTGGAAATATAAAAAGTAACAGACGCCATTTAAAATTAAAAGCTTGGTCGATGAATTTTTAACTTGGTTGTCGTTACTGACAAACCAAAACATAACCAACCCAAATCCATCGTCGAAACTTTTAATTTTGAATGGCGTCTGTTTATTTTTATATTTCCACATGTTATGGTTTCAATACATTTATTTAATGTTTAATGTTATTTTTGTAAATATATTTATTTCATAATTATAGATAGACAAGTCGCGCAAGCGCGGCTTGAAGCCGCTACGCGGAGGGCGTGAAAATCTCGTACTCGGAATACCTCGTGATTAAAACCTCGTTGACGCGACAAATCGCAAATCGGTCCGCGTACGGCGCGATACGATAGTTTGCGGGTAACGTTTGTCGTTTATCCGAAGTCATGGGACAAATTTGTTTTCCGGGACACTTTCGGTACGCCACCGCCTGTCCGCACCTCTAAGTACGGTGAAAAATGTTTTTTCAAAATCGATCATTTTTACCCTTTTGTGAAAAATGTGAAAATTTTTCCCCCGGGGGCAATTTGTTGGGGACTCTGGTAGATTTAAATTTGCCGTCCCCAGCGTTTAAAAAAAATTTTTGATTACAATTTTTTAAAAATTATTCGGTACTCAAATTTTTGGGGACTTTTTTTTCCGGACGAATTTTTTTGCCTTGTCCGCCCGGGTTTCTATAGTCCCAAAGATGGACCCGATCGGCCGAAAAATGCCGAGCTATTAAAGAAACAATGTTTTTGGGTTTTCCCCCAAAAAATGACCACCTTTTTAAAAAGAAAAAATTCAGTTTTTGGGGCCGTAACCTCTGATGAGACCCCTTACGCCATGGATCCCCCCAAAAATCGGGCCCTAAAATTTATTGGGGGAAATGTCTTGATTTCTTTTCCCAAAAACACCATTACTTACTGTACTACACCCCCCCCCCCCCCCCAAACGTGAATTGAGACCTCGCGGTTGGCAATTTTCGGGTACGTAAAAATTTTAGCCATTTTGCGGGGTTTCCTAGAGTCCGAGATGGCCCCAAATGGGACTAATTGCCCCCTTTGTAAAATTTCCGGGACAAAATTTTTAGGGTACTTCAAAATCTTCGCCTAGTCCGCGCGATCCCAAACCCCCAGATGACGGGATCAGATTATGCACTTTTTCATAAATCCTGGAAAAAATTTTTCCGTCCCTTTTTTCCAGGGTTTTTCAAAATGCCCTCGCCCCCCGGGTTCCGTAACCCGAGATGTACCTGATCGGCTGAAATTGTGGAAGATAAATAAAAAATTTGATTATCCTCAAAATGAAAACTACTATTTTCCCCCTGACGTAACGGAAGGAAAAAAAAATTTAAATTTAAAAAAAGCCCCAAAAGGGGGACGGAATGTCCGAAACACTGTTTTGCTTTAAAAATTACCCCTCTAATAAAACCCCTGCTGCTTAACCGCGTTCCATAGAGCCCAGATGTACCCGATCGACGAAAATTGCCCGAGCTATAAAAGAAAACAAGTTTTTTTTGGATTTTCCAAAAAAGACCAACGTCATTTTAAAAAAAACAAACTAAATTAGTATTGGGCCGTAACCTCTGATGCAGCCCTCTGACGCCATTTGGGAAACGCCCCAAAATGAAATGGCTTGAAGATATTAAAGAAAAGTTTAATTTCTTTTCCACCCCCCCCCCCCCCCCAAAAAAAAAAAAAAAAAAATTCATTGCGACGTCCAGTCCAAAAAATCCTCAAATTAGGATTCGTACGAAAAAAATTTTTAAATTTCACTGAAAAATCAAAATTTAGATATTTAAAACTCGGCTCCCCCCCCCCCCCCGCCCCCCATATCCCTCGGCACTCTGTCCTCTCGATTTCCTCGTTGTTTTTCGTGGTTGATTTTGCCACCACCACCACCCCCACCACCCCAAAGGGCCGCCATCCCCAAACCCGTAAGGAAGTCGCAGTATGAAACATTTATTTCTATTGGAAGTCTTTACTATATAACATAGTTTTTTAACTCGGGGACGGGCGGGGGAAAAAACGAGTTTTTGCCACGCGAGACTTTTCGCCGCCGAGGAGGTGATAAACGCTTACTTTTTGGACCTCCTCCGCGGAAAGGATCGAATTTTTCCAAAAAAAACCCCCGCCCCAAAAAAAAAATTGTTTCCCGGGGTCCAAAAGTCGAAAATCACGAAAAAACCGTTTTTTGGCATTTTTGTACTCGCGGTTCCGCCCCAAAAAGACCTTCGCGCCCAAACGTCGACGGTACCGACGGTTCGAAATGACACCGGTACGGTAACGGGAAGGGGTTCCGGACCAACTCCCATACTTTGGCCGGGACGACGAAAAACATTTAAAATTTTTGAAGCAAGGAAAAATTTTAGAAAAAACGGTATATTCTTGGAGCATTCCCAAAAAGTCGTTTTTTGTTTCGACGTGTACAAAATAAAAAAAAACCCCCGGTCAATTGGAGCACTTTTTTTAAAAAAAAAATTCATTTTTTTTAGGGGAATTGTTGGTTTTTCCGGTTCCAAAATTTTTTGGAAAATTTTTTGGATTTAGGGTAAGCCCCAAATTTTTCCCCAATTAAAAAACCCAATGAATTGGTAACAATTTTTTAAAAAAATTGTCCCCCTTTTTCTTCTTCGAATGCGCGAAAAAAAACCCAAAAGCTGGACAATTTTGAAAATTTTACAGTGCAATTTAAAAAAAAAAAAAAAAAATTCCCCTTTCCCTTGGTTTGATTTCCGCAACCCGAGGCACATTAATGTAGAGAATGATGAAGGTATTTTAAAAAAATTTGTTTGAAACCCTTTGGTTCGAACCCGGATCAGTAGCTCCTTCGAATACGATTCTGGCCCTTTTTTTCCCGGGTTGTTTTTTTCCTTTAAAAATCGTAAAAAGTATGGTACACATTTTTTCTAAAATTAACGGATGGTTACCGACCTAGATTGGCCCTTTTTGAATAATCGTGATCCCAAAACTGACCCTTTTGTACATTTGTATACACGTTATGGACCGACCAAAATGTCGTGCGTGTCCGTTTTGGCTTCAAAAAATCATTTTTTTGTTTTTCTCACGGTTCCCGCCCCCAAAAGTAGGCTTTGCTCCGAACACCGACGACACCAAAGCGTTCAAATTTTTTTAGGGTACAGGCACCGTAAAGGGTTTTAGGCCGTTACATTTCTTTGCCCGGGGCAATGAGAACTTTTAAAATGCCGTAATTTCGAAAAAATTTTAAATTTTGCTGTTTAAAAAAAAATGTTTAAAAAATCCTAAATTTTAAAAATTCACTTACGGCGTGGTAAAGTCCCGTGCGGAGTTAACGCGGGGGGTCCGACGGAAAAATTGTACCTCTTCTTTTTTTCGGACATTTTTTGGTTTTTCCCATTTTCCATTTTTTGAAATTTGAGATGCGCGGTAGGCCCCGATTTTGACAATTTCCGAAAGCCAATAAAATGAAAAGGGGTTTTAAAACCAAATTGCCCCGATATTTTTTTCGATTTGGAGGGAAAAAAAATTGCAAAGTTGGAAATTTTTTTTAACATTTGCAGTAAATTTTTAAAAGTTAAATTTTGGGTTTTCCTGGGTTCGTTTGGAACGCAAAGGGCTCGTTAATGAGCGGAAGAAAAAGGAATTAAATAAAATTGGTTTGAGAATGTGTTCAAACCCCGGGTTGGGTGGAAGCCTTCGATTTCGGTCCGGGCCTTTTTTTGATGTTTAAATTTTGCTTTCAAGGTCACAAAAAGCAGGTAAATTTTTTTTGAAAAATTTAAAGAATTGTAAAAACCACGTATCCGTTTTTACGGAAATTGTCATCCCAAAACTCCGTATTTGGCTACGTTTAAAGGGGTAGACAGGGGGGAGAAAAATTTGCAATGCGTTCCTTTTGAAGAAAAAAATCAAATTTTTTTACACAGTTTTTTTTGAATGACCTAAACGGGCCCTATTTCGACTTTTATGTCCCTACCATGTTGGTCTCTTTAAATTTTCTAACAAGATAAACTTTCTAAAAAAAAATTACTTTGCCCCCTTTTTTCGAATGCCCTGAGCGCCAAAACGGCACTCAAACGTGGTTTTTTAAAAACCAGGCCGATAAAAAAACTCATTTTTCGTATGCATCAAATGAAAAACGTCATTTAACGGATATCCTTCAACGTTTTCGTTTTCCTTTTTCACTTATAAAATACTCAAAGGGTTGGCGTTTACGCCCAACAACATCTCACCATTCTTTTCCAACCCTGGCGAAAAAAACGCACATTAAAATTTGAATACTCTCGTCAGTGAAATTTTTTACGCAATTTTTTACTGATCACAAAATATTAATAAAGTGCGTTTGAAACTTGAAGGGCTCCCCACAGAAATACAAACACTTACATTATAAGAAACTATTTTTTGCTAGAAATGAGTTTAAAAAAGTCAGGATTGAGTCTGGTTGAAGTTGGGGGGGTCTGATTGGGAAACTATTTTTTTAAAACCAGTAACGAATGCCATATAAACTCCAGCATATGCCATGCACATCGAAACATCATGACATAGAAACGTTTAGACAGCCTTAGTGAAAACGAGACAGATAGATTCACCAATGTGGGTTTAGCCCGCCTAGGGAACCAAAATATCGAACGACAATTTTTTTTTACTTCCCCTAATAAAATAAATGTTTTATACTACGACTTCCCTTTTCGGTTGGGCAGTTGGCGGCCTTTGGGGGGGGGGGGGGGGGGCAAGTCAAGTCAAAGAAAACACGAGGAACGAGAGGGGCAAAGTGGGAGGGGATGGGGGGGGGGGGAAGTCGAGTTTTTTAAAGAATAACTTATTCATGAAATTTTTAATTTTACAGTACGAAACCCAAAATTTTGGGAGTTTTGTGTTTTGACTAGAGCCCCTTTACACTGTTTTTTTTTGGGGGGGGGGGGGGGGGGGGGGGGGGGGGGGGGGGGGGGGGGGGGGGGGGGGGTTGGGGGGGGGGGGGGGGGGGGGAAAAATAAATTTAAAACTTTCTTGAAACTTAACAATTTTAATTTTTGAGGCGATTCCATGGCCCAGTGGGGTGCATCAAGGTCGGCCCTAACACTAATTTTGTTTCGTTTTTTTTAAGTGGTTGGTATTTTTGGGAAATCCCCTAAAAAATTGATTTTTTTATAGCTTGGGCAAATTTTTGTCCGATCGGGTTCATCTCGGGCCTATAGAACTGTATTGGTCAAACGAAAGTGGATTAAGGGTAATTTTTAAAATCAAAAAATGCTCAGGGGATTCCGTCACCCTTTTTTGGGGGATTTTCAAAAATTTTTAATTTTTTAATTTTTCCTTCCGATTTGCGGGGGGGCCGCATTCCCCCAAAAACCTTCATTTTAACGTTTTCCAAAAACTTTTTTTAATTCCAAAATAGTAGTTGGTCTTTTGTGGGTAAACGTTTTCTTTTTTTATTTTATCTTCCACAATTTAGTACGATCAGGGACTCTCGAGCTCTACGGAACCGGACGGGCGAGGGGCATATTTTGATAAACCCGAAAGTGTCCGGAAAAACTTTTGTCCAGGATTAATGAAAAAAGTGCGTAGTCTGGTCTGTCCTCTTGGGGGTTTTTCGGATTGCGCGGACGAGGGAAATTTTTAAATTACCGTACAATATTTTGCTCGGAATTGTCCCAGGGAAAAAATTTTTCCCACTTTTTCACAAAGGCTAAAAAATTTTTAATTTTGAAAATATTTTGCACCGGCGGCAGCGCCGGCGGCGTACTAAAACGTCCCCCAAAACAAATTTTTCACAGGTCTTTGTAAAAATTATCAATTTTTAAAAAAAAACATTTTTTTACCGTACTTAGAGGCGGCGGACAGCGTCCGGCGGCGTTTTTGAATGTCCCCAAAACAAATTTGTCACAGGGCTTGGTAAACGACAAAGTCACCCGAAAATATCGTATCGGCCGTACGCGGACCGATCGCGATTTTGTCGCGTCAAAGGGTTTTCCAAAACTACGAGGTATTCCGGTACGGGTTTTCCACGCCCCCGCGAGCGGTTTCAGCCGCGCTTCGCGACTTGTCGTATCTATTTTTAGTTGCACTTAGGGGGGGATACCCCCACTATTGGTGGAACTCTATTTTGTCTCGATTGCACAAAGGCTGCTAAACGCTTCTATATCTGTGTTATCGATGTGCTGTGATAACTGGATTTTTTATAAAAATTCAGCTGGTTTTAAAAAAAAGTTTCCCAACAAGCCCCCCACTAAACCCCTGACTTTTTACATCACTTCTAGCAAAATGATTTCTATAATGTACGTGTTTGTCTGTTCTGTTGGAAAACCCCTTGCTAGTTTACGACGCACTAGATTTATATGTTTTTGACATAAAATTTGCGTAAAAAAAATACACTGACGAGAATATCCCTAATTTAAATGGCTTTTTTGCGCCCGGGATCTGAAAAACGAAGGTTGAGATTTGTAGGCCGTTTTCGCCGAATACGTAATATAATAATAATAAAATAAAAATACAAGACAAAAAGGGTAATCTAATCGTTGAAGGCATTTCCTTTTAAAAATGTTTTTTTTTTCACTTGCTGCCTACGAAAAAATTACGTTTTTTATGGGCCCTTGGGTTTTTAAAAACCCTTTAGTGCCGTTTGGCGCTCAGGACATTCAAATAGGAGTCGAAGAAATTTTTTTTTAGAAACTATAAACTTGTTAAAAATTAATGAGAGTAACATAGTGGGGACATAAAAGTCGAAATAAGGACCGTTTTAGGGATTAAAAAAAAAAGCGAGAAAAAGAATTTTATTTTCAATGAAAAAATCGGACACGCATTGCAATCTTGTCCCCTCCCTGCTACCCTTCAAAGTCCCCAAATGCGTGATGTTTGGTATAAAATTTTTCCGTAAAGATCAATACAGTGGTTTTTGCCATTCGGGAATTTACAAAAAAAAATTTTCCGTGCTTTTTGTGACCTTGAATGCAAAATTTAACTATCAAAAAATGTCCCCCCCGGGGGAACTCAAGCTTTGCCCTAACCAGGGTTCGAACCCAGGTTTTAAAAACCATTTTATTTAAATTTCCTTTTTACTTGCGCTACATTAACGAGCCTTGGGTTTTCCCAAAACGAACCGAGGACAACCAAAAATTTTAATCTTTTTAAAGTTGCACGCAAAATGTTCAAATTTTTTTAAATTTGGATTTTTCCCGCGCAAACGGAAAAATTATGACAATTTTTTTTTTAACCCGTTCGCTTTTTTTGGCTTTTGGAAATTTTCTAAACCCTTGGGGTCTACCACGCATCGAAAATTAAAAAAAAAAATGGAAATGGAAAATCCAAAATGTCCCAAAAAAAGAAAACTGTACACATTTTTTTCAGTCTGTACCCCTCGCGTTAACTCCCCAGGGGCCTTCCAAAGCCGTTAGGAATTTGAAAATTCAGGGTTTTTGAGAATTTTTTATTTTAAAAACAAGTTTAACTTTTTTTAAAATTACGCGCATTTTTAAAATGTTCATCGCGCCCCGGCCCAAAATATTGTAACGGCCCCAAACCCCTAAGGTGCTTGTACCGGGAAAATTTCCTAACGCGCCCGTCCGTCGGCGTTCGGGTGCAAACCTACTTTGGCGCGGCAAACCCTGAAAAACAAAAATATGATTTTTTTTATGCAAAAGGGCACGCACGATATTTTGGTCGGTCCCTAACGTGTATACAAATCCCCACAAAAAGGGGCTGTTTGGTATCACCATTATCGCAAAAGGGCCAATCTAGGTCGTTAACCTCCTTAATTTTTGAAAAAATGGTTTTTTATGCTTTTTTCGATTTTAAAGGAAAAATCAAAAAGTAAAAAAGTGTCCGAAAACTATTCGAAGGGGATCTACGATCCGGGGTTCGAACCAAGGTTCTCAGACTAATTTTTTTAAAAAAACCTTTATCATTCCCATACTTTGTGCCCTTTGGTTAGCGGGAATCAAAAACCCGGGAAGGGGATTTTTTTATTTTTTTAAATTGCACTTAAAAATTTTTAAAATTTTCCATCTTTGGGATTTTTTTTCGCGCATTCTAAAAAAAAAAGTGGGGCAATTTTTTTAAAAACTTGTTACCCAATTTCTTGGCTTTTGTAATTGGCAAATTTTGGGGCTCTACTGAAAACCCAAAAATTTTCCAAAAAATTTTGGGAAACCCGGGAAAACCCAAACAATGCCCCAAAAAAAAGAGAATGATTTTTTTTTTCAAAATGTGCCCCAAATTGCCCGGAGGTTTATGAAATTGTTACCTTAAAAACAAAAAAACATTTTTTGGGAATGCCCAAGTAATTTTCCGTTTTTCAAAATTTTTTTTCTTGTTTAAAAAATTTAAAATTTTTTCGTGTCCCGGCCAAAGTATGTATTTTTTTGTAAAATTGTGGGGAACACAGCATTGATAAAAAACCACAAGGAAATAACATGAAAAATAAAATGAAAAATAAAAATGAAGAAAAAAGATCGATCTTTGTGGGTTAATATATTTAAAAACAGTTTGTTTAAAAACTAGCAAAAATTTTTCTTGTATATTGTGACTTTTGATTGAATGCTTCCGATTTGACGGATGACAGGGACTCGAGGTCGCGTCGTCGTATCGGCTGTAAAGGGGGGGGGTGGTAGAGCTATAGTCCCACCGAGAATGCGGGTCTTGGGAAAACTTTAGCACTGAAAAACCAAAGGGTTGTCAGTGGGGCCAAATTATAAAACCCCAAAATTTTAAAGCGGGGAAAATAAAAAGACAGGTCTTACCTTTTTCCAGGATGATCGAGGTAACGGCTTGTATGCGACGGGGGAGACTACTCGTTCTTCCATATAAAAAAATCGCTCACGTTTTTTGTAGGACAAACAACCTTTTTACTTGTTCCTCATTTAAACCAGTGCTTTTTAAAAAGTCTTGGTCTTTTTCCTCCTGTACGAATCGCCGGCTCTATCCACACGACCTGTCAGGTCGCCCCGCTCTCAACACTGGGGGAAATTATCTACCTTCGTTCTCGTCTGCTTTTTATCATTTTGATTCAAAACTATTATGTACAGTGCCGGTCACAATTTTTTTTCTGAAACTTCGGGGCGCAAAGCCCGGGGTCGCAATCACTTGACAGTATATATTATTTGTTAAAAACCCCTTGGGATGTTCATCCATCTCACCTCCCCCAATTTTTTTTATGTAATATTTAAAATGTAATGTTTTAAAAAGTGATTTGAATTTTGAGTTTAAAAGCTGTGCTAATGGCCTTTGCACGGGACTTATACCGCCTAACTCAGTTATCCCGGATAGAAATATAAATAAATCGGGGCCCCCAACACTAAGGGTTTCCCAAAACATAGTAACTTACCGAACCAATATCCAAAATGAAATGCATGAATTTTGAGTATATATCACGTGGACAATAAGACTTGCTATAAACATGTCTCGGATAAAATTCCAACAAGCAAAAAAACTAGCATTCATCATCTGCAGAAGGCAGGTATTTTTCCCTTAAAAGTCAACTTTTTCACCTCCGTCATACTTTTCCCTTTTCTTTTTCCTTGAACCTGTAAGTATTGTAACATACCTTGATCATTTATAATTTGTATGACTTTACAGTGGATATGGTGTTGTTGCGCCTGTCAAATCGTTTAACCGATTTTTGGAACATTTTTAAATTTAATTACTTGACAATTTTAAGTCTTTTGCCAAAATACAAAATACTAAAACAAAATGTTGATTTCCCTTTATAAAAATGGCTTTAATTTTTTGTTTTACTGAGTTTGTTTAAAGTTTACCCCAAAACCGGGACCAATATTTGGGGAAGTTTTTTGACTTGAACAAAAAATTTCACAAATATATCGAGTGGCGCTCCTTCGCCCTGAGAAGATAGTTTTTTTGGAGTGTCAAGGAACGGTAACGGGGAAATTTTCTTGAACAACATAAATGTCCCGTTTTAAATGGCACACTGAAAAAAAACCCGGGTGCCGTCCCCCGTTTCGTTTGAAAGGGGACGCCATTTTTTTGGGAGATAAATTCCCCCTACTGTAATGAGCAACACCCGCCCGCGTAGATGTGAAAGAAATGCTCAAAGGAAACTACTACGGTGTCCTGACTGATGACACCCCCCTGTGTATTTTTCCGTGAAAACCAAGCCCTACCACCATGAAAACTTCTAGCTTATCTGGTTCTCCCCGTCATAAAAAACTTTTTCTTTCATATCTAATGTTTTCTCTTTGTACCCAGAACTGGTGGTACGTCTTTCCAAAAATTTTTTTAAATTTTTGGCCTAAGTCTGCTCTTATTTTTTTTGGGAACAGCAAATATGCAAAAATCGGGCGGGTTTTCCCCCTTTTTCAAAAAAAAAAAAAGGGGCCCCTTTTTGGTTGACTCTTTGGCGGGGGTTAGGGGGTTTTTTACAAATTATAAACCCACTTTTAATAAAAAAAATTTAAAAATTTCTTGCCCAACCCCTTTCAATATTTTTCCCCCTCCTTTTTTTTTATTTTTAGTGCCCCTTTTATTTCAAATTTAATTTTTTTTGGGTTTTTATTTGGGTTTTAAGATACCCCCGGGTTTTGGTGACTCAAAAAAAATTTTCAAACCCGTGGGGGCCTATTGAAATGCGGGAAAATGTCTGCATTGTATTGTGTCTGTATTTTTTTTTTTTTTAAAAAATCGTTTCATTCTTTTTGGGTGACAAAAGAAAGCCCTTGCACATAATCATCTTTGATGTGGTTGATGGGGGCCGGGTTTTAGTGTATTGGGTTTGGGGAAAAGATTATTTTTTTAAATGCTTCCCGTGCAAAAATAAGAGATTTTTTTTTGAACAGGAAAATTTTTTTTAAAAAAAACAAAAAGACTTCACTGTTCTTTATTTTATTACAAAAAAAATTCAAGTAAAGCTATGGGAAATTTGTAAAAAATTAAAGAACAGTAAATTCCCCAAACATGTTTAATTTTCAAACGATAACAATATCTTCAATTGTATTTGGGGGTTAAAATTTAGACGGGGTGAGCGCAGCGAAACGAATTTCCTTTTTAAAGCTACTCTTTTGGGGCCTTGGCCGTGACCATTTCTGTATTTTAAAATATGTTTGTTTTTTAAAATGTATGTCTGTTTGTCCGGGCTCATAGGGGCCAAAACCCCCCAAAACAAAATTAAAGCTAAAAATTTTAAAAAGACACCCGGACCGGGTTTAACTTAAAAACTGCTGAAAATTTGAGCAATCTCTTTACGATTTAAGTCACAGAAAAGAAATAAAAAGGGAAAAATTTAAACCCTAGTTTTGGCAAATTTTAAAATACCCATTAGTAAAATAAAACACACCCTTGTGAAATTTTTGCGATCAGATCATGGCAGATGAACCAAGTCGATTTTTTATTTTTTTTTTGTTTGCATTGCTTCTGTCCATTCTGTTCATAATGCTGGCTATCAGGGATACATTTTTACACTTCTTTTGGGTTTGGTGATGATCTACAAGAAACAGGCAAAAATTTCAACTTAAAGAAATATCACGTTTATATAATAAAATTCAAAAAATAGCCTACTTTATTCTAACCTTTGCAGGAATCTAGGGAAACGCTTCCGTTTGTTAAGCTGTGCATATTAGAACCCTTACCAAGAAATGGTTTTGTTACAAAAACGATAAAGAGGAAAGAAAACTATTTTACCAAAAAAACATCTTTTGGGTTTAAGAAAGGGAAAGGGATATTATTTCCCCAAAAACCGGGAATGCGAGCTCTGGAAAGACGTCGTGGGGAAACCCCCCCATATTCTCTGACGCCCTTCCCAACGGCCCCGAAGACCGGGGACAAAACGAACGATGACAAAGACGATGAGGGACCACGACGCGAAAAACCCTCTCGTTTCTTTAAACCTTCACCCGGGGGCTATTTCGACCAGCACCAGCAGGGGTTTTTCCCCCTATTTTCCCTAGGCAAGAGTGGCGTTTTTGACCTAGCGGTTGTGAAACCCTTTTAAAAAAAACTAAACAAAATTGGGGACGTAGGGAAACTAGCCTTTTTTTCATAAAAAGGGGACGGCAACAACGACCGAAAAACGGTTGACGCACCCTGAAAAAAAAAACACTTTCTCTGTTCGCCTAGGCCTTAATCTTTTTTTTTCGGTTTAAGGCGCGTAAATTTTTAGGTCCCAAGCCCCACTCTACCTGGGGGGTTGGAAGGAGGGCCCAGCTGGCCCAGAACCCCCGTGGGTAAGGGAGGAAAGGGGGATTTCTCCGTCATGGTCGTCTTTGTTTTTGGGGCCCAATCTTTTCGTTGTTCTTTATCACCGTCGCCCGGGGAGGTCCCGGGGGAAGGGGAGGTGCCCCCCGACGACGATTCCCAGAGTTGCCTCTATTTTTTGGGGAGTATAATTCCCTTCCCTCTTATTACGATTTTTTCCCGAGGGGACTTTTTCCTTGAGGGCCTTTTACTAGCGGGAGCCTGTTTCTGGGCCAATTCCCCCGATCCCAAGGGGACGTTTTTAATTTTTAAACATTGACGGGGGAGGAAGTACCTGTTCTGGGGGTTTATACACCGGCCGTTCCTTTTGGACGGGGGTGTAGTATCTGTTAAAACAAGGGTCTGTAAACCACAATTTTTTGTATAAAGATTAAAACAAGGGAAAAACCCCAAAGCGTTGTTAGATGAGGAGTGAGCCAGGGTTTTTGGAAGTCCCCCCCCCGGTAACTTTAATTTTTTTTTCCCCTACCTTAGGCCCCCTGGGCCTTCCCATAGGCTAAAAGTGGGCATTTTTGGCCAAAACATTGCCCGTCCCCTTAAAACCCAACTAAACTTAAAAACCTTTTTACTTCTACCACAATAAAAATTAAACTAATTTAAAATACAAAGGGTTCCCCGGGTACTCAACATATGGCTCACTCACTTCTTTCTAAAACATTTTGGCTTTTTCCCTAGTGGGGAAAAATGAAAAAAAAATGCCCCAAAAATTAACAAAATCCCAAAATTGAAAAAGGGAAAATGTTGTGTTTATAGGCTTTATTTTTTAAAATTTTTTTCCCCCGGAAAAAATAATTTTTTTTCACAATAAAATTGTTTCCTTTTTAAATGAAAAAAATTTAAAAAATTTGATCTTGGGCCCGCCTTTTGGGAAAAAATTTTAAATATTTTTTACGTCAATAATAATATGATAGAACTTTCCAACGGTGTTTCATTAATATGGGCCTTTTTATGAAAATAAATAACTTTGGGATGCATAGGGTTTTTGTTTAACATGGAGTAGATGCATAGACCTTAATGTGGTGTATTGATTGCTAAAATATCGGGGTTTCTCAGGGGATTTAATAAGTTTAAAAAACCCATTCCGAAAAACATTGGAAAGTTTTGCGTTTTTTTTTATTACCGGTAATACCATAAAAAAGGGGGTATTGTGCCGTTTTTCTCAAAGAAAATTTTAATTTATTTTCAAAAAAAAAAACCTTCCTCAATATTTCTACACTTACCGCTTAATAAAAGAAAACCATTTCCAAATTTAATGCATTTTTAACCTATACGTACCCCGGAAAAAAACACTTCCTTTGCCTGGTTAGCGCCGCGGGCGCGGGCCCCCCAAAAACTAGGGGAATAATAAAAACGATGCTATAAGTTCACTTTTCCAGAACGACCAACGAAAAAAGTTTTAGCCAAAGAATCAGGCAAATTTAGCAATGAAATTTTTTTTTGTTTTTTCAACAATAAACATTAAAAATTAAACTAAAATCCGGAAAAAAAAAATCATTTTTGACTGTTAATTTGTTCACTTTGTATTAATTTGTGACTTTTAAAATAAAAGATTTTAATATTTTTTTTTTGAAAATTTTTCTTAAAACTTTGAAAATTCACAATTTTTAAAACCCAAATTTTCAAGACTCTTACCCAAAAAAACTGCCGAAGATACCGAGATTTTAGTGTTTTTTTAATTTTTTTCACAAGTTTCGTTAGTTTTTTGTTTTTAAAAAATTCCCGGTGAACTACTTTTGGCCTATTTTAAATACTGGGGGATGGGGTCATAGTTTTGAAAAAACATATTCTAAAAATTTTTAAAGCCTGTTGTGGGGAAAGATGCAACTTACTTCTTAAAGAGCTAGCCTTTGTGATAATTTTTGGGGGCAAAAGAAACCCGAGGAAAAAAAAAGAAACAAAATTCGCCAAAAACACAATCCAAACAACTAGTGTTTGGGAAGGGCGGCCAAAACAATCCCGAAATTGGGCCCCCCGGCCCCGATTTAGCACGGCGCCCGGGAGAAAAGGGAAAACAATTTCTGCCCCCCGAAAAGGACGGTGTCCCGGGGCCCGTGTGAGTGTGCGTGGCATGGGGGGTTATGGGTGTGGGTGTGGGTGTGCGTGGCGTGTGAATGTGGGTGTGCGGGGTGCGTGTGGGGTTGGGGTGTGTGTGCGTTTTGCTTTGTGAGAGGGGCGTTTCCCGGTGCTTTGTGAGAGTGCTTTTGGGGGGGGCGGGGGGTACGTGTAAAGGTGTGAGTGTTTTGGTGTTTTGGGGGGGGGGGGGGGGGTGGGGGGGGGTGTGGGTGTGGGGGGGGTTTTGCGTGTGGGTGGGGGACGTAAAAGTAGTCCCAATGCCCCACATTTTTTATTTAGCTAAAACCCTGGAAACGAAAAGTTTTTGATTCTTACCAAGGGATTGAGATCACATGATGATGGAGCCGTCAAAGCGTTTTTCCCCCCGCTTTTCTCTGGCCCCCCGGGCCTTTCACATAAGCCACGAACACAGCACAACCACTTCCACCAACAAAATGCACAGTAATTTCATCTGCGAACAAAAATTTGAGTATTTCGTATTTCGTTTCCGCTTTTAAAACCCAATTTTGTCGGCCCCGACACCATCAAAACGCTCGAAAAAGGGGCCAACCGGGAAATCGGTTTTTTAAAATGTTTTATTATTTTTAACATGGAAACTCTGCCCAAAGCCCAACGGTCAAAATATCTTCAGGATTACCCCCCGACTTCTTTTTTTCCTTTTTTTTACTTATTTTTTGAAATTAAATTTTTTTCAAATTTGTGTCAAATAAAAATGCCTTATTAAAAATAAAGAAAAATTTAGGAATGAAAGGGACCAACATCAGGGGTTCTCCCTTGAAGTATTTCGTCCCTTTTTACCTTTTTTTCCCCAATAGCCTTGTTTACATGGAGGACAAAAGGAAAGGGATTTGAGTAGGGTTTTTGGGTCTCACTCCCACATGTAAAACACGAAATCGGTACCAAACCCGGGTTTTGGGTTGGGGTCCACAAAGGGTTTGGGAAACCAAACCAAAATACCTTTACTGAGTACTCCCCTGAAAAACCTTCCGAAAAGGGAACCAAACTGAAAAACATCAGCCAAAGGGCAAATGCCCAATAAAAAAATTTTTTAAAATTTTGTATCTTTTTTTAACTTCTGTTCGTTGGGCTCCAACTTCAAATGTAGTCATCCCACCCCTTAGGCCGGGCCCTTTCCAATCCAAACCCGTATTTACGAAAAGACATGAAAGAAAGGGTTATGAAACCAGTGAGGGTTTTGAGCAATCGCCGTAAGGCGTCAAATCCTGGACCAAAAGGTCATTTTTTGTTTTTTTTTGGGTATTTCGAATGTAAACCGTCAAGGACTTTGGGAACCGTACTTAAATTTCGTACAGTGGGGAAACCCAAAGCCCTCCATGTAAAAAAAGGCTATTGAATGTGCCACGAGGGCTGTTTTATTAGGTTTTATCTCTTAAACATTCGAAATTTTAAGGGGAGGAAAACGATGAGAGAAAAACTAAAGGGAAAATTTTTGCGGGGGAAATCCCCCAACCCCAAAGTACGATAGGGAAAAACTTTTTTCCTTTAAATGTAATAACCTTTCTACTTAATTTAGCCTCACACTTTGGGGGTTAAACAGTAACTCTAAAAGATTCACAAAATTTTATTGCAAATTTAAAAAAAACATTTTTAAAAAAAATTAAGAGATTGAACTTTTCAAAATTTTGAAAAAATAAAAAACATTTCCTTCACAAAACTTTTCTAAAATTTGCTGAAAACTTTGGTTGTTTCCCCAAAAAAAATTTGGGTTTTTGCAAACGTTCAGCGAAAATATTCTCTACTAGGAAAACGTTAAAGTCCCGCCCCCGTTGAGGGTGAGTTTTTTTAAAATTTTTATTTTGCTTTGGGATATCTTTATTTTTGGGAAAGTCCCTTTTTTTTTCTGCCGCGCATTGTGGGTGTTGTTGCCCAATTTCTATTTTTTCTTGTTAATTTTTATTATTTAACGTAAAAATTTCATT
Source organism: Sweltsa coloradensis (assembly GCA_024449915.1). Classification (NCBI taxonomy): domain Eukaryota; kingdom Metazoa; phylum Arthropoda; class Insecta; order Plecoptera; family Chloroperlidae; genus Sweltsa; species Sweltsa coloradensis. Next base: position 118,902 of record JAMZAV010002880.1, read on the forward strand.
AAAAGCTATATTTCTATGGATTCTGGCAAATTTTTCAACATTTTCTTTCAAAAGGTACAAACATCACCAAAACCCTTTAATGCCCAGGGATAATATAAAACCTTTGAAAAGCCCACCCTTTGGCCCAAAAGGGGCCCAAATGGACAAAAATTCGCAAAAAAAAGGTAAAAAAAACGTATATTAAAAGTTTTATTTCTCTAAATTTCGGGCAAATTTTTTAAACTTTTTTTTTAAAAGCAATACATCACCAAACCCTTTAAGGGCCATGTAAAAATTAACTTTTTGTACCCCCACCCCTTTGATCAAAATTTGGCCCAAATGGCACGAAAAAAATCCCCAACTAAAAATCGAAAAAAATGTAAAAGTAGATATTTTAGAAATATTTCTTCGATTGTACCCAAAAACGGGGAAAAATCAAAAGTTCAGGGGGAAAACGAAGGTCGTGTAAAATTTTCATAAAGATCGCATATGCCGTTTCCCCCGGTAGAGAGGGGAACAAACCCAACAGAAAACGAAAAACAAAAACAAAAAAAAAAAAACAAAAAAAACAAAAAAAAAAAAAACCCCCGAGCAAAATTTTTTTGGGGGTGGGTAAAAATTGAAGTCTTCGTTTTGGGGCCATCCAAAAAAGTTTTGATGAACTTTTTTCATTTTTGGAACTAATGGGTTTTTAACCCCAGACTAAAAATTTTTGGGTTTTAAAAGTTTTTTTATTTTTTTACTTGCTTGAAATTTTCAAAAATATGCAATTTTATTGACGCCCTTTACAAAATTTTGAAAAAAAAGCAGGGTTTTGAAATAGAATATAGAAAAATCCCAAACCTTTGGAAGTACTGTTAATAGTAAACCCAAAAAACCAATTGCGTAACAAACCTTTTTGTTGTACAGAAGTTTGAACGGGAACACCGTTGAATTTTGAGCCGACACGATAGCTCTAAAGACTAAAAGGGGCCTACAAAAATCCAACCTCGGGTTTTATAACGTAGTTGATAACATGATACGATGACTTTGGGGAAAAAAGCACGATCAAAACCTCATACATCACGTAATTTGAGAAAAAATTCCCACACAAATTGCAGTTATTAGAAATACAAAAAGCAATAATGTTTTATGGGCTGAAAGCGAACTTTTACAGCGCTTTTGATGGATATTTATGTATGTGGGTTCCGCACAGAGGGAACAACGGACAGATTTATAATTTAAGATTTATTTAGACTTAAGCGTTTTAATTTAAAGGGTTTTAAATTTTTAAAATGAAAATAAAAAAAAAAAAAAAAAAAATTAATGAGCAAATGTGGTCTTAATCAGCATTTTTCCCCCCTTTCCGTTGGTTTTTAGTTCGCAGCGGGCTGCCCTTATTTTTTGAACCAGTTTATATAAATAAATATATAAAATTTTAAAAATTATATAAAAAAGTGACTACACCGGTGTAGCCCTTTTTTTTAATTTTTGGGGCCCAAAAGTACTAACAAACAGCGTTTTAGTCGCCTATTTATAAACCCAAAAGTTTAAAAAAAATATAAAATATAAAATAATATATTTTAATATATATATATATATATTATATATTTATATATTTTGGTGGAGCATTTTTTTTAATTTTTTGTCTAAAGTACTAACTATCTATATATTTTTTAACTATTTTTACGGAAAAAATATCACTCACAGTTTTATAGAAAATAATTTTTAAATCCAACGTATATTGAAATTTGGGGATTTTTTGTTTTTTTCCTTTTTTCCCTGGTGGGTGTGTTTTTTTGTTTTTTTATTTGTTTTTTTTTTATAATGTTTTTAATTTTTATTGAATTTTTGTTTTCCCCTTCCTTGAAAAGGGAAACAAATTTTTTTCTAAAAATGTGGGGTTTAAAAGTTTTTTTCTAAAATACTGTGCGTGATATTTACCGAAAAGTTTAGTTTTAAAAATTAAACCAGGGGATCACGAAAGCTTAAGAAAAAAACATATGAAAAACCCCCTTATTTTAAGAAAAAATTTAGTTTTTTTCATTTTAAACGCCACCCTTGAGTTTAATTGCTACTAAAACTTTTTTGGAACTCGATTGGAGTTCCTTTTTCAAGAGATATAGATAGTAGATTTAGAAAAAAAACCAAAAATCATTTAAGTCCTTAGAGTTTATAAACCATCCGGCCCTTTTTTGCTTTTTTTCTGGAAACCTAGTCCTTGTCCCCTTTTTGACGCCCTTTTTTGAGCTTGCCCCCGTTGCTAAAAATGTAAATTAAATTTGAAAAAGGTAAATGTTTTGTAAATGTAAATGAAATGTAAATGAAAAATGAAAAGGGAAAGGTAAATTTAATTTATGTTTTTTTTATAAAAAATTTTATTGAAAATTTAAAAAATTGTTTTTAACTAATTAAAAATCTAAAATTTTTTTTAAAAAAAGGGTTTGGATGGAAAAAAAAGGTTTAGCTGGCCTTAATCCCCCCTGGAAAATAAAAAAAAATAAAGGTGTTTTTTATCTCTCCCCTCTCCCCTCTCCCTCTCCCTCTCCCCCCCCTTCCCCTCTCCTCTCCCTCTCCCCTCTCCCTTTTTCCCTCCCTCTCCCCTCCCTCTCCCTTTTCCCTTTTCCCTCCCCCCTTTTCTTTTCCTTCCCCTTTTCCTCTTCCCTCTTCCTTTTTCCTTTTCCCCCTTCCTCTTCCTTTTCCCCTTTTCCCTCTTCCTTTTCCTCTTCCCCCTTCCTCTTCTCTTCCTTTTCCTCTTCTTCCTCTTCCTTTTCCCCCTCTTCCTCTTTCCCTCTTCCTCTTCCTCTTCCTTTTCCCTTTCCTCTTCCTTTTCCTTTTCCCTCTTCCTCCCTTCCCCTCTTTCTCTCCCTCTTCCCCCCCCTCCCTTCTCTCCCTCCCCCCTCTCCCCCTCCCTTTTCTCCCCCCCTCCCCTCCCTCTTCCTCTCCTAAATCCCCCTAAATCCTAGCTAAAAAGGGTTAAACTCTTTGACAGGCGTACGCAAATCAATTGTTATATTTTTCTAAAATAAGAAGTCCCAATCCCCCCCTTACCTTTTTCAGTCTTTCACGCGTATGGGTAGCTTCAAAACCCTTTAAAAACAGGCAAAACAGCTAACACGTTCAAATCCCAAAAAAAATCGTACAGTAAAATGAAACCCAATTTCATTAATAAATCACAGCAAGCCGCCTTTGGAAAAATTTAAACCTAAAAAACAGACATTTTAAAAAAAACTCAACTGCCATGCTCAAAAGTAAAGTCACCAAACCCCCCTTTCGGGATATCATTAAAATGTAAGAAGTACTTGCGGAATTGAAAAGTTTGTTTTTTTTAAATTTTAAATTTCCTTCAATTAAAAATAGTTTTAGAAAAAACCCAAATAAGGTTTTTATAAAATTAGTAGATTTATTTAAAAAACCCTTTTGTTAATATGCTATTAGCTCAATAACAAATAATTCACATTTTAATTATATTAATACGGGAACATGTTTATTTTTTGTAAAAGACCCAAAATTTGGTCTAATTTTAAACCCAATGTTTTAAATAGTTTAAGTGAAACAGAAATTTATTTTATAAGTTCCCCTTAGCCTGTTATTTTAAATATAAATTTAGTATAGTTTTAATATTTAAACTACTTATATAATATGTTTTTTTTTATTTTTTATATCATATAATACATGTTGTGAATAATGTAGTAAGGTAGAGGTCGGCTACCCCCAAAAGGGGCTCTATACCCCCCTATGAAACACCCCCTTTAACCCAAAAATTAAAACCCCCTTCCCTCCCCCCTCTCCCTCTCCTCTCGCTCTCTCCCCCCTCCCCTTTTCTCTTTTCTTCCTTTTTTCTTTTATTTCCCCTTCTCTCTCCTCTCTCTCTCCCCCTTTTTCCTCTCTCTCCTCTCTCTCCCCTCTCCCCTCTCTCTCTCTCCTCCTCTCCTCTCTCTCTCTCTCTCTCTCCCCTTCTCTCTCTCTTCCCCCCTTTTCTCTCTTGTATTTTTTTTATATTTTTTCTTTTCTTTCCTTTAAAATATGAAATATTTTTTTGATTACTTTAAATCTGGATAAGCTGTAAAAATTAAAAAAATTATTTTTTTGGGAATTTTATTTATCACTAAAATCGGTTGGATGGAAGATAAGACCCCACTGCCTTAATCCCCCCCTTAAAAAGACCTCAATCAATTAATAAATCCATCAATCAACAATCTCTCTTCTCTCTCTCCCTCTGTTTTGCGGTTTTATGGGATAAAGACAAAAAAGTGTATTCCCCCGTTTGAAAAAATCCCCAGTTTTTAAACGTTTTTTTGAATAATTAAAAAATTTTTAAATTTTTGGGGTTTTTTTTGACATTTTTGGGCCCCGGGCCACCCAAAAATTTTAGCCCCTTTGGTTTTGGACGCTACTATTTTAATGGTTAAAAGCAAATTAAATTTCCCAATTTGTAAAATTAACGCTTTTAGTCATTTTTGTGGTTTTTATTATTATCCAAAATTTTGATTTCTATGCCCCCTTCCCCAAATTTTGGTTTTTTAAGTAAAATAAGGTTTCCCCAAATTTATAGTTTAAAAATGTACCGTTTACTCTTTAGGGTCTTTTAACTTTCCCCGGAGAATTTAACCCCCACCCAGCCCGCCCGCCAAACCCGCCAGCCGAAAGGATTTTAAAAATGTTGAGGAACTTTTTTTAAAAAAAGAAAAGGGTTTTCGGTTTGGGGTGATTTTTTCATTTTTTTGGTAGGTAAAAGACCACATATCGCGGGAGGGGGTCAGATGTATATTTTCTGATTTTGCGTGCCGAAAATTATTTTTTTGGGGGGGAAAAGTTTAAAAAACCCTTCCCCCCAAAATGATCTGGGTTCTTTAATTTTTTCGCGGCCCTCTTTTTTTTTTTTGAAATTTTTTAGGGGGTGGGATTCAGTAGCTAAAAAAAAAGCTGTTTCGGGCCCCGAGTTCGTCGCGCCCAAGCACAGGCGTGGCGCCCTTGGGAAAAAGGCGAAAAGACCCCTCGCCTTAGATCCGTTGCAGAAAATCAAGGGAAGATTGCGGGTGGACCACCCAAAATGAAGTGACGATATGAAAATAGTTTTCCCCCTTTTTATAATACTCTATAAATCTTTTCCCCCCAAAATTTTTATCGCAAACTTTGGGGGTCTTTCGTAACTTTTTTTTCAAACCAATAAATTTTTGCAAATTTAAAAAGTTTAAAATTTTGTTTTTTAAAAAAAAATATGACCTTTTTACATGTGTTTTTAAAATTTAAAACCATTTTTCCTTTTCACATTATTCTAAAAAGCCCTTTAAACGTTAGTTGCTTTTTAAAAAAAAATGTTGCGTTATTGACAACATTCATCAAAAAAATCCTCAACCTTTTTTCTGAAAAAATTATATTCACCGTTCTTATTAAAAAGCAAACTAAATTTTATTTAAATTGGGAGAGATAGCTTTAATTTAAATTTTTAAAAAAAACGGGTTTTTACGGTATTCTTTTAATGTTTTGGGGCTATTACACAAAATTTGGTACTTTTGCAAAAGTTTTAGCGACAATATTCTCACAAGGTTTTCTCAAAATATACAATTTTTAAAAATTAGATCAATTAAAAAAAACAAATTTGGGGCCAAGTTTCTTGTTACGTTGCAAAAAACCCGAAATAACTTTCATGTTTTTAAATTTTAAGTGAAATAAAAACTTTAAGAAGAAAGCAATTGTTTTTAAATTGATGGCTATAAATCGTTATTTAAACCCAAGGGGAAAGGGGGGGTTTGGGGAAAAAAAATTTGTTTTAAATGTTATTAAATTTGAAAAGTTATAATAATCATTTGTGGGAAATTTAAAAGGACTATCTGGCAAAATTAATTTTGAAAATAAAGTTGAAATAGCTTTGCTGTGTTATAGGGGCCCCCCCCCAAGGGATCCTATATGATTTTGTTGAGGAAATTGAAAATTATTGGGGGAGGTTTGGGGATAAAAACGCAGTGTCTATTGGTGATGTCAATATTTACATTCTCAAGCAAAAAGTGATAAACGTAGCCAATTAAAATTTAGGGGGGGGTCTTGCTGCAAAAAGGGGTTTATTCCTTGTATTTCAGTTTTTACGCGGGAGGAAAACGTTAATGGTAGGGTTAAACCAATAAAGTGTATTGACCATGTTTTTTTACGAGGGATCGAGGCTAACAATTTCGGGCCGTTTATACTTTAAAATTTAGTGCCCTTACAAAGATAATCGCATCAATATGTAGGAAACAAGGTGATGATTCCCAGGGAAAAAATAAAAAATAAAAAAATGGTTGGGAAAGAAAATCTACTGCTTTCTCAAATTAAAAACCTACAGGGGGCAAAAAGTAAAATCGAAATAAAAATTGGGTTTTCAGTTGACCCCTGCTATATATAATGAAAATTTAAAACTTCATATGAGAAGGCACATAAACAAAAAATAATAAAGTTTAAAAGTCGAAAAAATAAAGGGGTAAGCAAGAACTTTTTGAGTTTTAACAAAGGAAAGAACAAAAATGTTTGAAAGGGGGAAAAAATTAAAAGAAATTAAAAGGGCTTTAAAAAAATATTTTTTAGACATGAGTAAATTAATGTTTTAGATAAAGTAAATAAGAAAAAACATGTGCAAAATCCAATATTTAAAAAATTTTAATAACGAAAATAAAATAATTCAAAGGGCCGTTTGGGAAATAAAATTAAAGAAAAAAGAGGGAAACGGAAAAAAGAGTCGGGATGTAGTTTTAAGCCCATTCCTGGGGAAAACAGAGGTAAAAAATCTTATCGCAAAAAAATTTGCTAAAACGGGTTTTTTGATGAGGTTGATAAGAAAAATCACAACTGTGAATTGGGAGTGTGGGACCCTAAAGAGTTTGGAAACGATTATAGGTACAAATCACCCAAAACCCCAAACTTTTGAAAAATACCTCCCCAAACGAAGAAATAGCGGTTTAAAAAAAAAATTTTTTCAAAAACATGAGTACAAAAAAAGCCCCAAACAGCATTGACGGTATTACCGGGGTTTAAAAACCCGAAAAAAAAATTTTTTAATGAGAAAGCCCCCCCAAATTTCGCCCTTTAAAATTTAAATTTTCTCTAACCGATGGGGTGGGGCCGGAAAAAAAATGAAGACCCCCATTGTTAGAAACCCCTTTTTAAAAAGGGGAAAAAAACCTTGAATACTCTTAAAATAAGACCAATTGCCAATTTTTTTCCAAATATTTAAAAGATAATGGAATGATATGTTTCCCCCAAATTTTTTAGTAAAATTTTAGGAAAAATTTAAAAAAATTTTTAATAAAAATCAATTTCGGGTTTCAAAAGGGGAAAAAATACCCTTTAGATTTGCTTGTTTAAAAATTTGGCCCATTTAAATCAACTCTAAGCTTAAAAAAAACTATCACATTTTATGTATGTTTTCGACTTCACTTTAAAACTTTCGGGTACGCTGAATCACAAAAAAAAGTTGGGGGCTTTTGGGAAAGAATTGGGGGGTTAGAGGGCCCCCCCTTTTGTCATGGTTTAAAAAAATTTTTTCAAAAAGAAAAATTATTGTGGAGAGGAGTGGGGAGAGTAAAACCCAAATATGCTCAACAGGGGTACCGAGGGATCTATTTTAGGGGGCCCGGGTTTTGTATTTAAATATGTTAACTGTATGGTACATTACATAAGTAAAAGTTTTTTTTTTTTGTTTTTCTCTCGATGAATCAGCAGGGGGTAGCAAATTTACAAAAAAATAAAAGTTGCCCGAAAAATATTTACCCGGAAAATTTTATTAAAAGTTAAGATGGCCCCCCGATGAAAGGGTTAAACATTAACTCAGCTAAAAAAAAAGATTGTTTCATTTTCTTCCCCTCACAATGCCCACCATAATGCTAAAAATAAATATTATAATCATTCCCCTTTTTTTGTTTTCATGATTCTGTTCATCCCTATGGATGGTTTATCATAAAAATGTAAAATTTTGGGAAATAAAATGAATTTTGTTTACAGTATGAATATTTTGGGGGTGGTGAAAAGACCAAAATTTTTGTTGGGGGTTTTATATAAAGAAGTAAGTAGGGCGGCTTTGTCATGTGTTCATCAGATTTTAAACTAAAGTATGTTTCTTTCCCCATACTCTACTCCGAACCGTTTTACATAGCCTTGCCGGGGTCGTCATATCCCTATACCCTGTTTCCCTGGGGCAAGCATCATTTTTAAATTTTTAAAAAATATTAAATTTTACTGCCCAAAAAAAATGGTTTTTTTAAAATCCCCATAAGAAAAAAGGGACATGTATCACAACTTATGAAAAAAATTTTTTTTTTTATAGATATTTTAAAAGTTTTACCTATAAATTTTACTGTTCCCCTTACAAATTTTTAGTTACATTTTTTTGATAAATTTTGTTTAAAACTATTGTTAAAACATAATGCAAAAACTCGCGCCAGGGAGGCAGAGTATTTTTAAAAAAACCAAAATTTCAACCCAAAAAGGGATGGGAAAAGCTTTGGGGAATACAGTTTAACCTTTTAAAGTTTAATAAAAATTTTCCCCAAAATTTTTCGAATTAAAAGGGTCAAAAGTAGGGTAAAAGAATGAGTTAAAAGTGTTTTTTTTTTAGAAAAAAGACATTTGCATGTAAGTGGGGTGCTTTGATTTTTTAAGTTTCATTTTCAGTGTATTTTTATTTGTTCAAATTTTCTGTTTTGTTTTTTTGGGTCTAGGTATTTTTTTTTTTTTTTTTTCCCCTTTTACTTATACAAAATTTTAAAGTCTGGAGTCTGGGTTTTTTTTATTAAATTTTCAACGTTTTTTATCCCCACAGCTAAGGGCCCCTTGTTTTGGCTTGTGGACTCGTTTCCATACTTTAAATAAAAAATGTATTTAAATAGTACTTCCAATAAAAAAAAAATTTAAAAAAAAAATTATTATAATTTTTTTATTACTATTGTTTTTTTTTCCCCTTGACTTATTAAAATCTTGTCTCTCTTTTTTACATAGTTTTAATAAACATATGACAAAATTTAATATAATTAACAAAAAAAAAATTGGATTTCAAAAAGGAAAAAGCACGAAGACCTGTTAAAATCGGTTCTCTGACATAAATTAAATCCAAACTTGATAGTTTGTCATATAGGGTTTTATTTTTCATAGATTTCAAAAAAAACCTTTATACCCTTGACACCCCTATACCTTAGATGCATTCAAAAAATAGGGGTACGAGGTACGATTTTTAACCCTGGTTTGAAAATATTTGTTGAATAGAACCCAAAATTTAAAAATAGGGATGGGGTATTGAAACTAAATTTATGTCGGGGAGTGGCTTTCCCCAAGGGGCAATTTTGGGGGCCTCTAATAATTTAGAATATGTCAACGTTATGGTAAAAATATTGTCAAGTGTTTTTCCCTTTTTTTTTGCGGACGACGCTTTGGGATTATTAGCAAAACCTAAGAACGTCCAAAAAACCGTAGAATATTTGCAGGCAGATTTTCTTTAAACTCTTGAAAGGAACCAGACATGAGACTCTTAAAATTAAAATTAAAAAACTAGGAAATTTTGCATATCTGCCCCCCCTTTTAAAAGCCGTTTGGGGAAGGGGAAAATATAGAGGGAAATTTCCCCCACTATTTTAATTTGGTTTTTCAAAAGAAACCTGGGAAAGATTTTTTTTATGTTCATGCCAGACAAAAAAATTTCTTCATGTTACAGCCCTCCCTATTTACTTCGAAATAGACGAAGAATTGCTTGGATATTCCCAAAAAGGGAAACATGGGAATAGACTAAGTCTTTTGTTTTTTCAGTTTACGCCGTAAAGAATCTTATCATTTTAAATACCGTAAAATTGGGGATTATTGCTCTAGCCAAATCCGTTTTTACGGACGTTAATTTGGGGTTTGGGGGAATGGTCCTTTCTCGCAACTTAAAAATTTTAATAAACCCAAAAAAATAAAATAATAAAAATGTGAATGAAAAAGAAATCGTTATGGGAGGGTGGTTTGGGGTTTTTTTTTTTTCCCTTGGGGAAAATTTTTTTTTTTTTTAAAAAAAAAAATTTAAATTTCTTTTTGCCCAAATTAAGGAAAATCAGGAATTTAATTTAAAAAACCCCTTTTTAAAAAAAATGGGGAAAAATTTTTTTAACAAAAATAAATCGACCAAAAAAAATCCAGGGGTTAAAATTTAACCCTTTTTAAAATAAAAATTAATTTAAAAACTATTTGGGTTAAAAAAATTTATATTTTAAAAATTTTGTTAAAGGGTTTTTTAATTTTTTTTTTGAGGTATTTAAAAAAAATTTTTCCATTTTTTGTTCAAACAAATTTATCTAAAGGAAAAAAATTTTTTATTATTTTTAAATTTAAAGTTTTGGTATTTATAAAAATTTTTTTTATTTGGGTTATTTTAAAATTTTTTAAAAATTTCCAAAATTTTTAAATTTCCCCAGTTAAAAAACCCTGCAATTTTTAAAAATTTTAAGTATGTTTTGTAAGGGTTAGAAAGGGAAAAAAATGTATCTTTAATAAAATTTTAAAAAATTATTAATTTTAATTAAATTTTAAAAAAATTAATTATTAAAAAAAAATTATTAATTTTAATTTTTAAAAAAAATTTTTTTTAAATTTTTTTATTATTATTTTATTATTATTTTAAATTTTTATTATTATTTTTTATTTTTTTATTTTTTTATTATTAATTTTTCCCAAAAAAATTTTATTTTATTTTTTAATTAAAAATTTTAAATTTTCTTTTTTAAAAATTATTTTAAAAATTAAATAAAACCCAAAAAAAAAGGGGGTATTGTTGGAAAAAAATTCTTTTTAATGCCCCAAAACCAGGTTTAAAAGGGTTGGGTTTTAAAATTTTTTTAAATTTTTTTTAATTTAAATTTTTTCCTTAAAAAACCAATTTAAAATTTAATAAAACGGACTTTTAAAAGGGAAAAATTTTTGTTTTTCAAATGGGAAAAAAAAACTGGTTGGAGGTTGTTTTTAAATTTTTTAAAGGTTTTTAATTCATTTTGTAAATTTTTTTGGAAAAATTTTATAAAAAAGTGGTAAATTTTTATTTCCTTTTAAACAACCCTTTTCATTTAATTTTGAATTTTTTTTTATTTTTAAATTTTTTTGTTGTTTAAATCGAAAATCTTTTTAGGGAAAAGAATTTTTTAAATTTAAAAATTTTGTGAATTTTGGTTATTTATTTTTTTGTTTTTTTAAAAAAAAAAAAAAACTATTTTTTTATGTTTTTTAAAATTAAAAAATTTTTTAACCTTTTTTTTATTAATTTTTTAAATTTTTTTTTTTATTTTATTTTATTATTTTTAATTATTTTTAAATTAATTAATTTTTAAAATTATTGAAACCCCCAAAGAGGCCCCGCTTAGGGGGGGAAATTTTTTTTTAATTGGGTTTTTTTCCCAAAAAATTTAAAAAATTTTTTGCTTCCCAAAAATTTTAAAAAAAAAAAAAAAAAAAAATTATTGTTTATTTTTTTATGAATTTTAATTATTAAAAAATAATTATTAAAAAATTTTTTATTAAACAAATTTGAATTAATTTTTATTATTAAAAAATTTTTTAAATTTTAAATATTATTTTTTATTATAAATTAAGAAAAAATGGATACCCAAATGTATTTAGGTTTTTAGATTTATTTTTTTTTAAACTTGGGATTTTTTAAAAATAAGATTTTAGCGTCCCTTTTTTTAAAATTTTTGGTTTAAACCGCATAAATTTAACAAACTAAGAATAAAGAATTAAATTCATTCTTTCCGAAATTTTTTAAATAACGTTTTTTTAAAATTTTAAAAAGACAAATTTTTTCGGTCAACTTGGAATTTTTTAAAATTCCGGTTTTTTTTTAAAAACCCCCTTTAACAATAACTTTTAATTTAAGGTTGGGAAACGAAGGATTTTTTTACAATCCCGGTTTTTGGAATTTAGTTTGGTTTGTAAGGTTTCCCCTTTTTACAGACAAAGGGGCAAAAGGGTTTTTTAAGTTTTTTTAAATTTTTAAAATTTTTAGAAAAATTTTTTTAAACGCCAAAATTTAAAAATGAAAAATTTCCAACCGGGTTTAGGGGTAACTTTAAAAAGGTTTTTTGGGGTAAAGTTCCAAACCGTCCCCTTAAAAATTTTTTAAAAATTTTTAAAAAAATTAAATTTGTTTATTAAAGTATTCTTAAATAATTAAAGATTTGAATTAAAATTAGTTTTAAAAGAAATTATTTTAAATTTGGTAATTAGGGAAATTTTTGAAATGTAGATTTTTTTAAAAATTTGAAAAGAGTATTAAAGTTTTAATTAATGTTTTAAGGGAAGGGTTTTTTGATTTTATGAAGGGAAGGGTTTTAGGAAATTTTAGATTTTAATAGTATTTTGGTTTATTTTTTAGTTTAGATTATGTTGAAAGGATTTTTAAGGTTTAAGTTTGAAAATTTGTATTAAATTTTGAAAAAATTTTTATTAATTAAGAAATTTTGTAAAGATTAAAGTTTAGATTAAAATTTTAAAATGATGGGTATGAGGGAAGAAGGTTTTTATTAAAATTAAAAATTTATTTTAAAATTTTTATTTAAGTTTTTATGTAAGTTGATGTATGTATTTTGTTTATGGGATGTTTTGTAGTATGTTGTATGTATGAGTAGTATGTATGTATGTATGTAGTATTATTGTATGAGGATGTATGTTGTATGTATGTATGATGTATTTTGGATGTATTATGTAGTTAAAGTATGTAATGTTGTTAAAGTATGTATTTAAAGATGTAAAGTATGTTTTGTATTATGTATGATGTATGTATGTTGTTATGTATGTTAAATTTTTGTATGTGTATGTTGTATGTATGTTATGTAAAGTATTTTGTATGTATGTTTTGTATGTATTTATGTATGTATGTATGTATTTTATGGAAAGGGATGTAGGGATGTAATGTAAAGTAAAGTGTAAAGAAATTGTAATTTTATTAGGATTTATGTAAGATTTGTTTGAAGGAGAGTTGGTTTTTGTTTTTTTTTTTTTAAAAATTTTTTGTATTTGTTGGGGGGTATTTAATTTTTTTGTTTTTTTGTTTTAAAAAATAATGATGAAAGATTAAAAAAAAAAAGGATGTATCGTGTTTTAGGTTTTAAATTAAAGGGGGTTTGTTTGAAGTTGGTTTGGAAGTATGGGTTTTATTTTTTGTTTTGTTGGGTTTTAAGTTTTTTGTCTTTTTTTTTATTGTAAGTCTTGTTTTTGTATGTAAAAGTATTGTATGAAATTTTAGTTTGTGGGTATTTTTGATTATTAAAATTTTTAAGTTTAGAGGTTTTTTTTATTTTTTTTTTAATTTTTGGGTATTTAGTAAAGTTTGGGGGGTAAAATTTTTAAGGTTAAAAGGATGTTTAAAGTAAGTTTTGTAAAATTAATTTAAATAAATTTGTTTTTTTTTATTTTTTATGAAAAAAAAATTTGGGCTTTAAACCCATTTTTTAAAGCAAAAGGGAAGCTTTTGAAAGGAACTTGGTGGTGTTTTTTTTTCTTTAAAGTTTTTTTTGTCGGGGTTTAAACTTTTGCCGTTTTTCCCCCCCCAAACCCCCCCATGATGAGGGGGGGTTTTAAAAAAAAAATTTTTTTGGGGAAACCTTTTTAAAAGGTTTCGGCGGTGTAATTTTTTAATTTTGGTTTGTTTTTAAGTTGGGTTTTTTTGGGCCCGGTTCCCAAACTTTTAAATTTTCCCCTTTTGGGGGGTTTTGGGAAGGCGTACCCTTTCTCCCTCCTTGGGTCCCCCCCTCCCCCCCTAAGTTTTCCCCTTTTTGTAATTCCCCAAAAAAAATTTAATTCCCCGTAAGAAAAATTTCTTTTTTGGGCCCTTTCTTTGAAAAAAATTAAAAAAAAATTAAAATTTTTAAAAAAAACCGAGGAAAATTTTAAAAATTTTTTGGGGGTTAATTTAGAATTTAAGTTTGGAAGCTTTTTTTTTTCCCCGTTTGGGATTTTTAAAAAAATAAGGTTTTTGTTACAAAAACCAACCAACCCCTTGTTAAAAAAAAAAATTTTTTTTTTAAATCCCCAAAAAAAAAATTTGGTTTTTTTTATTTATTTTTTTTTGAAACCAAAAGCAAAAGGCGTTGGGGTTTTTTAAATTGGTCCAAATTTTATAGTTCAAATTTTTACCCTTTTTCTTCCCTGGGCTCAAAAATTTCCCCTTCCCCCCCCCCCCCCCCGTTTAAACCAAATTTTTAAAATTTTTGACACCAACCAAGGGGTTTTTTGGTTGGTTTTTTATTTTTTAAACAATTTTTGGTAAAAATTTTTTAAGGGGGGTAAAATTGGGGAATGGGGTAAAAAAAAAAAAAAAAAAAAAAAAAAAAAAAAAAAAAAAAAAAAAAAAAAAAAAAAAAAAAAAAAAAAAAAAAAAAAAAAAAAAAAAAAAAAAAAAAAAGGGGAGAGGGGGGGGGGGGGGGGGGGGGGGGGGGGGGGGGGGGGGGGGGGGGGGGGGGGGGGGGGGGGGGGAATTTGGCCCCCCCCCCCGGGCCCCTTTTTTTTTTTTTTTTTTTTTTTTTTTTATTTAAGTGACTTTTTTTATTAATTTTTTTTTAAAATTATTAATTTTTGTTAAACATAAAATTTTTTGGAAAAAAGGGTACCCCAAGTTTAAAAAAAATTTTAAAAAAGTTTTTTTTTTTAGTGAAATTTCCCTGTCCAAAAAATTGCACAAAATACATACATGACAAAAATTTCAAACTTTGATCTTCGTCCGCCATCTTGTAAAAAAATATTAAGTATTATTTACGTCAAATAATAATATGATAGAACATTCCACGGTGCTTCATTAATATGGGCCTATTATGACAATCAATAACGTTAGATGCATATGGTTTGATGTAACATGGAGTAGATGCATAGACCTTAATAGTGGTGTATTGATTGCTATAATATCGTGGTCTCAGTGATTTGATAAGTTTCACAAACCATTCCGTTAAACATTGGAAAGATTGCGTTTTTTGTTTATTACCGGTAATACCATAATAAAGGTATATGTGCCGTTTTTCTCAAATGAAAATATAATTTACTTCAAAAATAAACCTTCCTCAATATTTCTACACTTACCGCATTGACTCAAAGTAAACCATTTCCGATTTAATGCATTATTAACCTATATCGGTACCCCGGAAATAACACTTCCTTATGCCTGGTTAGCGCCGCGGGCGCTGCACCGAAACTAGGGGAATAATAAAAACGATGCTATGAAGTTCACGTTCCAGAGATCGACCAACGACAAAGTTTTAGCCAAAGAATCAGGCTAAATAGCAATGCAATTTTTTTTGTATTTCAACAATAAATACATTAAAAATTGAACTAAAATCCGGTAAATCATTTTTGACTGTAATTTGTTCACTTTGTATTAATTTGTGACTTTTAAAATACAAGATTTTAATATTTTGTTTGTAAATTCTTATATACGTTGCAAATTCACAACTTTTAAGACCAATTTCAAGACTCTTACGCATAAACTGCCGAAGATACCGAGATTTTAGTGTGTTTTAATTTTTTTCACAAGTTTGCGTTAGTCTTTTGTTTTTGCCAACTTCCGGTGAACTACTTTTGGCCTACTTTATACTGGAGATGTGTCATAGTGTTGAGAACATATTCTGAAATTTTTAGCCTGTTGTGCGGAAGATGCAACATACTTCTTTGAAGAGCTAGCCGTGTGATAATCTTTGGCTAAAAGAAATCCGATGGAAAAAGGAAACAAAATTCGCCGAAAACACAATCCAAACAACTAGTGTTTGGGAATGCGGCCACACAATGCACTGTATTGCCTCGGCTCCGATTTAGCACGGCGCCCGGGAGCAAACGGAAACAAGTCTGCCTCCGACAAAGGACGGTGTGCGTGTGTGAGTGTGCGTGTGCATGTGGGTATGGGTGTGGGTGTGGGTGTGCGTGTGCGTGTGAATGTGGGTGTGCGTGTGTGTGTGCGTGTGTGTGCGTGTGCGTGTGCGTGTGCGTGTGCGTGTGCGTGTGTGTGCGTGTGCGTGTGAGAGTGCGTTTGCGTGTGCGTGTGAGTGTGAGTGTGTGTGTGTGTGGGGGGGGGGGTGGGTGGGTGTGGGTGTGGGTGTGGGTTTGCGTGTGGGTGTGGGACGTAAAATGTAGTGCAATGCAGCACACATGTATTACTTAGCTAAAATCTGGTACGAAAAGCTTTTGATTCTTACCAATGGATTGAGCATCACATGATGATGTATGAGCCGTCAAAGCTTGTTTTTCTCCCGCATTCTCTGGCCCCCCTGCCGTCACATAAGCCACGAGACACAGCACAACCACTTCCACCAACAAAATGCACAGTAACTTCATCTGCGAACAAGAATGAGTATTTCGTATTTCGATTCCGCTGATTTTCAAGCCAATTTTGTCGGCGCCGACACCATCGACGCTCGAACAATGGCCAACCAGGAATCGGTATTTTAATGTATTATTATATTTACATGGAAACTCTGCCCGAAAGTCAACGAGTCTAATATCTTGCATGGATTACTCCGACTTCTATATTTTCTTTATTTTACTTATATTTTGTATTAATTTTTTCAAATTTGTGTCAAATAATATGCCATTATTACAATGAAGAAGAATATGAATGCAAGACCAACATCAAGGGGTTCTGCCTTGTAGTACTTTCGTACCTTTTATCCTTGTTTCACAATAGCCTTGTTTACATGGAGGACTGAGTACGGAGTTGAGTACGGTTTTTGGTCTCACTACCACATGTAAACACATGAAATCAGGTACCGAACCGGTTGGGTTCGGTCCGACGAAATGGTGGGACCGAACCGAAATACCGTACTGAGTACTCACATGTAAACAGCTTCCTGAGAGGGAACCGAACTGAAAAACATGCAGCCTAATTGCAAATGTCAATAAATAAGTTTTAAAATGTTGTATCTATTTTTAACTTCTGTTCGTTGGGCTCCAACTTCAAATGTAGATCATACACGCCTAGGCCTGGCCTTCAATCCTACCCGTATTTACGAAAATGACATGAAAGTAAGGTTATGTAACAGTGATGTTTTGAGCAATCGCCGTAAGATGGCGTCGATGCTGGACCGAATGTCAGTTTAGTTCTAGTTGGGTACTCGACATGTAAACTCGTCAAGGACATTGGAACCGTACTTAAATTTCAGTACAGTGCTGGACCCAGTCCTCCATGTAAACAAGGCTTGAGATCGTGCCAGCGAGGGCTGTTTTATTAGGTTTTATCTCTTAAACATTCGCAATTTAAGTGAGGAAAACGATGAGAGAGACTCAAGTGAAGATTGCGGGTGGATCACCCAACCCAAGTACGATATGAAAATACGTTTTCCTTAATGTAATAACCTTTCTACTTAATTTAGCCATCACACTTTGCGGGTAACAGTAACTCTATAAGCATTCACAATAATTATTGCAAATTTAAATACAACTTTTATTAAAAAAATTAAGAGATATGACCTTTTCAAATATGTGTTGAAATAATATAAAACCATTTCCTTCACACACTATTCTCAAATGCGTGAAACGTTGGTTGCTTCTAAACAAATTGGTATTGACAACGTTCAGCGACAATATTCTCTACTAGGAAAACGCTAAAGTCCCGCCGCGTTGATGGATGAGCTTTTTTAAAGTTTTTAGTTTGCGTGGGATATCTTTACTTTTGCAAGTGCTTTGTTTTTCTGCCGACGCATTGTAGGTGATTGTTGTCAAGTTTCTATTGTTTCTTGTTAATTTGTTATTATTTAACGTAAAAATCTTACATTAAAAGCTATATTTCTATGGATTCTGGCTAACTTTTTCAACATTTTCTTTCAAAAGGTACTACATCACCATAACCTTAATGTCCATGTATAATATGAACGTTGTAGCCCCACCCGTTTGGTCAGAATTGGCCCAAATGGCACGAAAATATCGCACAAAAAGTCAAAAAACGTATATTAAAAGCTTTATTTCTCTCAATTCTGGCAAACTTTTTCAACTTTTTCTTTCAGAAAGCAATACATCACCATAACCTTAATGTCCATGTGAAATATGAACGTTGTAGCCCCACCCGTTTGATCAGAATTGGCCCAAATGGCACGAAAATATCGCACTAAAAATCGAAAAAAATCGTAAAAGTACGATATTTATGAGAAATATTTCTTCGATTGTACCCAAAAACGTGGCAAATCTAAGTTCAGAGAAAACGAAGGTCGTGTCAAATTTTCATCAAGATCGCATATGCCGTTTGCCCGGTAGAGAGCGAACAAACAGACAGAAAAACGAAAAAAAAACAAAAAAAAAAACAAAAAAAAACAAAAAAAAAAAACACCCGAGCTAAATTTTTTGGGGGGTCGGTGAAATTGAAGTCTTCGCTTCGCTCATCCAACAAAGTTTGATGAACTTATTCATATTGGAACTAATAGGTTTTATCCCAGACTAATATTGTTGGTTAAAAGATTTTAGTTTTTTACTTGCTTGTATTTTCAAAAATATGCAATTTTATTGACGTCCTTACGAAATTGATATAAAAGCATGGTTGTGAGAATAGAATATAGCAAATACGCAACCTTTGGAAGCTACTGTTAATAGTGATACCAAACCAATATGCGTAACGTACCTTTGCTTGTACAGAAGATTGAACAGGAACACCGTTGAAGTTGAGCCGACGACGATAGCTGCTAAAGACTGAAAGGGCCTACGAAACTCCAGTACCTCGTGTTTATAACGTAGTTGATACACATGATACGATGACGTTGGTAGCACGATCATACCTCATACGATCACGTAACTTGATGCAAAATTACACACAAATTGCAGTTGATTAGCAATACAATAGGCAATAATGTTTTATGGGCTGTAGCGAACGTTTTACAGTCGCGTTGATGGATGAGTGTATGTATGTGGTTCACGCACAGACGAACGAACGGACAGATTTATAAGTTAAGATTTATTTAGACTTAAGCGCTTTAATTAAGGTTTAATTTAAAATGTAAATATAAAAAAACTTAAAAATACTGAGCGAATGTGGTCTTAATCAGCACTTTTCTGTCCTTCCGTTGGTTTTTAGTTCGCAGCAGCTGCCCTTATATGTTTGAACCAGTTTATATAATATGATATATATATATATATATATAAAAGTGACTACACCGGTGTAGTCACTTTTTTAATTTTTGTCTAAAGTACTAACATAACAGCGTCATAGTCGCCTACTATCAAGCCAAGTTTAAACATATATATATATATATATATATATATTTATATATATGGTGGAGTCACTTTTTTTAATTTCTGTCTAAAGTACTAACATATCTATATATGTTTTAACTATCTTTACGGTAAATATCACTCACAGTATTATAGAAAATAACTTTTAATCCCAACGTATATTGCAATTGGATCTTTGTTATTTTCTATGTTTGCATGGTGGTGTGTTTTTTTGTTTCTATTTGTTTA
Source organism: Sweltsa coloradensis (assembly GCA_024449915.1). Classification (NCBI taxonomy): domain Eukaryota; kingdom Metazoa; phylum Arthropoda; class Insecta; order Plecoptera; family Chloroperlidae; genus Sweltsa; species Sweltsa coloradensis. The sequence goes on from JAMZAV010002880.1 coordinate 138,270, forward strand.
TTTTTATAATGCTGTTAATGTTTTATTGAATTTTTGTTTTACCCTTCTCTTGAAAATGGAAACAAAGTTTTTCTGAAATGTCGGGATTAAAAGTTATTTTCTATAATACTGTGCGTGATATTTACCGTAAAGATAGTTAAAACATTAACCATGGATCACGAAAGCTTAAGACAAAACATATGTTAACTTATTTTAAGAAATAATAGTGTTTTTCAGTTTACGCCACTCCTTGAGTTTAATTGCTACTCAACGTTTTGGAACTCAGATTGGAGTTCCTTTTTCAAGAGATATAGATAGATAGATTTAGAAAGAAAACACAATCATTTAAGTGCTTAGAGTTTATGAACCATCCGGCAATGTTTGCTTGTTTTTCTGGCACCTAGTCCTTGTCTCCATTTGACGACCAGTTGATGCTTGACCCGTTGCTAGAAATGTAAATGTAAATGTAAATGTAAATGTAAATGTAAATGTAAATGTAAATGTAAATGTAAATGTAAATTTATGTTATTTTATCAAAAATTTTATTGTAAATTCAAAATTGTTATTAACTAATTAGAAATCTGAAAATGTATTTATAGAAAAGGTTGGATGGAAGAAAAGGTTTAGCTGGCCTTAATCCCGCCTGGAAAATAAGAAAATAAAGGTGATTATCTCTCCCTCTCCCTCTCCCTCTCCCTCTCCCTCTTCCTCTCCCTCTCCCTCTTCCTCTTCCTCTCCCTCTTCCTCTTCCTCTTCCTCTTCCTCTTCCTCTTCCTCTTCCTCTTCCTCTTCCTCTTCCTCTTCCTTCCTCTTCCTCTTCCTCTCCTTCCTCTTCCTCTTCCTCTTCCTCTTCTCTCCTCTCCCTCTCCCTCTCCCTCTCTCCCTCCCTCTCTCCCTCTCCCTCTCTCCCTCTCCCTCTCCCTCTTCCTCTCCTAAATGCCCCTAAATCCTAGCTCAAATGGCTTAAACTCGTAGACAGGCGTACGCTATCAATTGTTATACTTATTTCTAAAATAATGAAGTCCCAATGCCCCCCTTACCTCTTTCAGTCTTTCACGCGTATGGGTAGCATTCACAATCGTTCAAACAGGCACACAGCTAACACAGTTCAAATACCAAAACATCGTACAGTAAAATGCAACAAGTCATTCATCATCACAGCAAGCCGCCTTTGGAACAATCACCTAATACAGACATATTCAAAAAACTCAACTGCCATGCTCAAAAGTAAAGTTCACCAAAGTCTGCTTTCGGGATATCATTAAAATGTAAGAAGTACTTGCGGAATTGATAAGATTTGTTGTAAATTGTAATTCATTTCAAAGTAAAAATAGTATTAGAATAAACAATAAGGTATTTTATACAATTAGTAGACTTAGTTTAAACATTTAGTTAATATGCTATTAGCTCAATAACTATAATATCACATGTAATTAGTATTAACTACAGGAATCATGTTTAGTTTTGTATAAGAGCCAGATTTGGTCTAAACTTTTAGCCAATGTATTACTAGTTATAAGTGTACAGTAATTACTTTATAAGTTAAGCCTAGCCTGTTATTTTAATTATCACATTAGTAATAGTGTTATATTTAAACTACTTATATAATATGTATTATATATTATATATCATATATATACATGTTGTGAACTAATGTATGTAAGTGTAGAGGTCGGCTACACCCAAAGGGGCTCTATAGCCCTATGTAGCACGCCTTTAAGCCAATAAATATCAAATATCCCTCTCCCTCTCCCTCTCCTCTCTCTCCCAATGGCTCTTCCCTTCTCACCTTTCTAATAAATTCAAATATCCTCTCCTCTCTCTCTCTCTCTCTCTCTCTCTCTCTCTCTCTCTCTCTCTCTCTCTTGTATTTTGTTTATATAGTTTCATTTCATCATTAATATGAAATGTTCTTTGATTACTTTAATATCTAGGATAAGCTGTAACAATTAAATTAAATTATTTTTGTAGTAATTATGTATCACTAAAATCAGGTTGGATGGAAGATAAGACTTCACTAGCCTTAATCCCGCCTTAAAAAAGACCTCAATCAATTAATCAATCCATCAATCAATCAATCTCTCTCTCTCTCTCTCCCTCTGTTTCGCTGCTTTGATGTATACCGACAACAAGTGTATTCCACGTTTGAAACATCTCAGTTGTAGCGTTTTCTTTGAATAATTAAACATTTTAAGTTTGGAGTTGTTTTTTTACATTTTAGGGCCCACGGTCCACCCAAATTCAGCCCCTTGTGTTTTGGACGCTACATATTTTAATGGTTAAGAGCAAGTTTAATTTCAAGTTTGTACAAATTATGACGCTTTAGTCATTTCGTGTTTTGATTATTATCCAAAATTTCGATTTTCTATAGTCCCTCTTACCCAATTTTGGTTTTTAAGTAAAGTAAGGTCCAAGTTTCATAGTTATAAGATGTACCGTTTACTCTGTAGGCTCTTATAACTTTCCACGGAGAATTAACCCCTCACCCAGCCAGCCAGCCAGCCAGCCAGCCGAAAGGATTTCAACAATGTTGAGGAACTTTTTTCAAAAACAGAATGGGTTATCGGTTCGGGGTGATCTTCATTTTTTTGGTAGGTCATAGACCACATATCGCGTAGGGGCTCAGATGTATATTGGCTCGATTTGCGTGCCGAAATTGATTTTTTGGTTTTAAATGATAAAAACCATTCACCCAAACATGATCTAGGTGTTCTTCAATTTTTTACGCGGCCATCTTTTTTTTTGTGAATTTTTCATGGCGGTGTATGCAGATAGCTAAAAATAGCTGTATACAGGGCCGCGAGTTCGTCGTCGCCTAAGCACACTGGCGTGGCGCTTGTAACAGGCGAACGACCGTCGCCTTAGATCCGTTGCGAGAAACTCAAGTGAAGATTGCGGGTGGACCACCCAACTGAAGTGACGATATGAAAATACGTTTTCCCCATTTTTATAACTACTCTATAAGTCTTACTAAAATTAACCATCGCAACTTGGCGGTCTTTCGTAACTTTGTTAGCATTCACAATAATTATTGCAAATTAAAATGTAAATTATGTTTTTAAAAATAATATGACCTTTTCACATGTGTATTGTAATATTATAAAACCATTTCCTTTACACATTATTCTAAAATGCTTGAAACGTTAGTTGCTTCTAAACAAAATGTTGCGTTATTGACAACATTCATCAACAATATCCTCAACCATTTTTGCTGAAAAAATTATATTCACCGTTCTTATTAACATGCAAACTAAGTTTTATTTAATTGGCAGAGATGAGCTTTTAATTTAATTTTTAAAAAATCGGCTTTATACGGTATTCTTATAATGTTGGTTGCTATTACACAAAATGTGGTACTTTTGACAACGTTCAGCGACAATATTCTCTACAATGTTTGCTCAACATATACATTTAAATATTAGATCAATTAATAAACATTGGGACCAAGTGCTTGTTACGTTGCAAAACCAGTTAAATAACTTTCATGTTTTAATTTTAAGTGAAATAAATCTTCAAGAAGAGAGCAATTGTTTTGAAATTGATGGCTATAATCGTTATTATAAACTAAGGGAAGGGAGGTTGGTGATATTTGTTTCAAATGTTATTAAATTCGAATGTTATAATACATCATTTGTGAACTTTAAAGGACTATCTGGCAAATTAATTTTAGAAAATAAAGTTGAAATAGCTTTGCTGTGCATCTATAGGCCCCCCAATAATGCATCCATATATGATTTTGTTGAGGAAATTGAAAATTATTGGGAGCAGGTTGGCGATAAATACGCAGTGTCTATTGGTGATGTCAATATTGACATTCTCAAGCAACGTGATAACGTAGTCCAATTATATGAGGCGGGTCTTGCTGCAAAGGGATTCATTCCTTGTATTACAGTTCCTACGCGGGAGGAAATCGTTAATGGTAGGTTAAGCAGTACGTGTATTGACCATGTTTATTTACGAGGTATCGAGGCTAACATACGTACGGCCGTTTATACGTCAAAAGTCAGTGACCATTACATGATAATCGCATCAATACGTGTAGGAGAACAAGGTGATGATTCCGAGGAAACAATAACAATAAAAAAATGTTTGAATGAAAATCTACTGCTTACTCAATTAAAATCAGTACAGTGGCAAGAAGTAATATCGAGTAATAATTGTTGTCAGTTGTACGATGCTATATATAATGAATTCAAAACTTCATATGAGAAGGCGACATATCATAAAAATAATAAAGTTAAATGTCGAAATAATAAGAAGTGGGTAAGCAATGAACTTTTAGAGTTAACAAAGGAAAGAGACAAATTGTTTCGAAAGTGGAAAAACTGTAATGAATTAAATGTCTTAAAAGATATTTATAGACATGAGTATAATTGTTTCAGGAATAAAGTAAATAAGAAAATACATGCTGCAAAAATCCAATATTATAAAAATTTAATCAACGAAAATAAACATAATATCAAAGACACGTGGCAGTCAATTAATGAAATAAGAGGTAAGCGGAAAAAAGAGTCTGTGGATGTAGTTATTAGCCGATTCCTGGGGAAGACAGAGAGTAAAACTCTTATCGCAAATAAATTTGCTAAATCGTTTATTGATGAGGTTGATAAGAATATACACAACTGTGAAGTGCAGTGTGTACGTAACGAGTTTGGAAACGATGATAGGTACAATCACCAACCCCAATCTATGTACATACCTCCAATCGAAGAAGTAGCGGTTAAAGAAATTATCAACAACATGAGTACAAATAAGCAAGCAGGCATTGACGGTATACGAGTTAAAGACCTGAAAAATATTTCTAATGAGATAAGCCCGGTAATTGCGCGTTTAATTAACTTGTCTCTAACCGAGGGGGTGGTGCCGGAAAAACTGAAGACCTCCATTGTTAGACCCATTTATAAAAAGGGAAATCACCTTGAATACTCTAACTATAGACCAATTGCCATTTTGCCAAGTATTGAAAAGATAATGGAATGATATGTTGCCAATTGTTTAGTAAAATATTTAGAAAAGTTTAATATTATCAATAAAAATCAATACGGATTTCAAAAGGGGAAAAGTACTTCAGATTTGCTTGTAAAATTTGCCGATTTAGTCAACTCTAAGCTTAACAAAAACTATCACATTTTATGTATGTTTATCGACTTCACTAAAGCTTTCGATACGCTGAATCACAAAAAAATGTTGGTTGCTTTGGAACGAATTGGCGTTAGAGGCCCTCTTTTGTCATGGTTTAAAAAATATTTTTCAAATAGAAAAATTATTGTGCGAGTAGGAGAGTGTGAGAGTGAAGCCAGAGTATGCTCAACAGGTGTACCGCAGGGATCTATTTTAGGGCCGGTTCTGTATTTAATATATGTTAACTGTATGGTACATTACATAAGTAAATGTTTTTCTTTTTTTCTTTGCTGATGACTCAGCATTGGTAGCAATTCACAAAAACATAAAAGTTGCTGAAATATATTTACAGGAAGATTTTATTAAAATGTTAAGATGGACACACGATGAAGGCCTTATCATTAACTCAGCTAAAACAAAGATTGTGCATATTTCTTCACCTCACAATGCCGACCATAATGCTAATATAAATATTATAACTCATTCCTTTGATTGTTTGCATGATTCTGTTCATCATATGGATGGTATTATCATAAACTGTAATTGTGTAAATAAAATAGAATCTGTTTACAGTCATGAATATTTGGGGGTGGTGATAGACCAAAATTTTAGTTGGGATGTTCATATAGAAGAAGTAAGTAGACGGCTTAGATCATGTGTTCATCAGATTTATAAACTAAAGTATGTACTTCCTTATACTCTACTCCGAACCGTATACATAGCACTTGCTGAGTCAGTCATATCATATACCCTGCTTGCATGGGGCAATGCATCATTTTCAAATTTAAAATATATTATTTCACTGCAAAATAGAATGGTTTGTTTAATATCCCCTTATAAGAAAAATGGTACATGTATCACAACTTATGATTTATATAGATATTGTAATGTTTTACCTATAAATGTACTGTTCACTTACAAATTATTAGTTACATTTTATTATGATAATTCGTTTAAAACTATTGTTAATCATAATGCAAATACTCGCGCCAGGGAGGCAGAGTATTTTAAAATACCAACTTACAACAATAAGTATGGGAAAAGAGCTTTGCAATACAGTGAACCTTTTACGTTTAATAAAATTCCCAAATATTTACGAAGTATAGATCAAATAAGTAGGGTAAAGAATGAGTTAAAAGTGTTTTTGTTATATGAAACAGACATTGCATGTAAGTGGGATGCGTAGTATTTTTAAGTTTCATTTTCAGTGTATTATTATTTGTTCAAGTTTTCTGTATGTTTTTTGGATCTAGGTATTTTGTTGTTTTTCCCTTGTACTTATATCAATATTATAAAGTCTGGAGTCTGGGTTATTTTTATTAATTATCAATGTTTTTTATCCCCACAGCTAAGCCGCTTGTGTGGCTTGTGGGACTCGTTTCCATACTGAACTAAACATGTATTTAAATATGTACTTCCAATAATAAAAAAAAAAATAAAAAAAAATTATTATAATTATTATTATTACTATTGTTGTTTTTCTCTTGTACTTATTACTCTTGTTCTCTTCTTACTTACATAGTTTAATAAACTATATGACAAAATTTAATATAATTAACAAAAAAGAATATGGATTTCAAAAAGGAAAAAGCACAGAAGACCTGTTAAGATCGTTCTCTGACATAATTAACTCCAAACTTGATAGTAATTGTCATATAGTTTGTATGTTCATAGATTTCAAAAAAGCCTTTGATACCCTTGATCACACTATACTCTTAGATGCATTACAAAAAATAGGCGTACGAGGTACGATTTTAACGTGGTTTGAAAACTATTTGTTGAATAGGAAGCTAAAAGTAAAAGTAGGGGATGTGTATAGTGAAGCTAAATCATGTCGCAGTGGCGTACCACAAGGGTCAATTTTGGGTCCTCTACTATATTTAGTATATGTCAACGTTATGGTCAGATATATTGTCAAGTGTTTATCTTTTTTTATGCGGACGACGCTGCATTATTAGCAATACATAAGAACGTCAAACTAGCAGTAGAATATTTGCAGGCAGATTTTCTTAATCTCTTGAAATGGAACCATGACATGAGACTCATTAAACTTAAATATTAAAAAACTAGAATTGTGCATATCTGCCCACCTTTAAACGCCGATCGGAATGCCAGTATAGAGGTAATTGCTCACTATTTTAATTGTTTGCACAGAAACGCTGGCAAAGATTTGTTTATATGTTCATGCCAGACAAAAATTACTTCATGTTACAGCCATCCCAATTTAGGTCTCGAAATAGATCGAAGATATTGCTGGGATATTCAAATAGGGAAACTATGCAATAGACTAAGATCTTGTGCTTATCAGCTTTACGCCGTAAAAGATATCTTATCATTTAAATACCGTAAAATGGTATATATTGCTCTAGCCGAGTCAGTTTTATCGTACGGTATATCGGCTTGGGGTAATGCGTCTTACTCGCAACTTAAAAATGTAATATCATTACAAAATAAAATAATAAAAATGTGAATGAAAGAGAAATCGTTGATGGGAGATGTGTCTCGGATTTAAATTTACTATTTGATGTTTTGCCAGTTAGGAAAATCTTAGTTTATAAGCTGTTATTAAAGCATTACTTTGACAAAAAATATAAAATTCTTATTGACCACAAGCCTTCAACTCGAGCCAAAAGTGCAGGAATTTACCAGTTACCACCCTTTAACAATAAATATGGGAAGAGATCGTTAAGCTACTCTGTACCTTTATATTTTAATAAGATGCTTCCAGAAATTAAAGAATTAGATTCATTTAGAGATATAAAAATTAAATTAAAGACATATTTGCTTCAAAACAATATTATAGTTGAGTAAGGAAATTGTGGTTATGTGATTTTTATATTTTATGTTTTTCAGGTATTTATCAATTTTCTTCTATTCTGTTCATTCATAAATTTACTCATAATGTCAAACTATATAATTATCACATTGTTTAGACTCACATGTCGGTAATTTCAATAAATCAAATTTCAATTATGTTAGGTTAAGTGTTCAGAAGTGAATAAATCCTTATCTTTAATAAACATTTCCACAGATAAGCTGCATGCGTAGTTTGTGGAAGGTCGAATGTATGAAATATGTAACGTTATGAAAGAAAAAAAATGTATCTACAATAATAATAATTTAAAAAAAAATATTATTATTATTATTATTATTATTATTATTATTATTATTATTATTATTATTATTATTATTATTATTATTATTATTATTATTATTATTATTATTATTATTATTATTATTATTAATAGCACCAAAGAAAAAGATGACGTATTTGTGATTGCTTTATACTGCCGTTAAAAGCCATGTTTAATTATCGGTTGGTTTTAAAGTATTATTTTAATAATGAACATAAAAAACCATATTTACATAATAAGGGAACGAGACTTGTTAGTAAAGGAAAATTCGTTGTTCCAATGCCCGAAAACAAACATGGTGAGCGTTGTTTACATTATCTTATACCTAAAGTTTTTAATTCATTGCCGGCTGAAATTTTATCCTTGGACAAAATTTCATTAATAAAGAATAGAGTAAAATCGCACTACCTGAACAACCTTCCTTCATGCTAGATTTAAGTCATTTTCAGTCCTATTTTCTAGATGTTTATGTTGTTGAAAACGAATCTGTGTGGTAGGTAAAGATATTATTAATTTATAATTAGTGATTCTTGTATATTCTATTTTTGTATGTTTTTGTAAAGGGTTGTAGTATTTATGTTTTGTAATTGATTACATATGTAAGCACCGTATATTCATTTAATAGTTTGAATGTTTTTTTTTTTATTTTTATTTCATTGTATCAAGCCTGACGCTACGAATGAGATGTAATAGCATTAATAATTATGTAACCCACTGATGAGCCATTTGGCTTAGTGGGAGGAAATGTATGTGAATATTGTTCCAATTTAGTTTTTTGCTTCAAAAATAAATAAAAAAAAAAAAAAAAAAAATTATTATTATTATTATTATTATTATTATTATTATTATTATTATTATTATTATTATTATTATTATTATTATTATTATTATTATTATTATTATTATTATTATTATTAGAAACAATAGGTTTTATCCTAGACGTGTATTGTAGGTTGACAGAGTTTAGTTTTTTTTAACTTGGTTGTATTTTCAAAAATATACGATTTTATTGACGTCCATACGAAATTGGTTAAACAGCATGATTGTGAGAACAATGAAGCAATTACGTAAGCAATTATAAAGTGGTTGATACTCCTGAGTCGAATACGTTGGTAGCACGTTCATACGTAATACGGTCACGTGACTTGATGCACATAAATCCTGGTTATTGAGCAACACAATAGCCAATAACTTTTTATAGGCTGAAGCGAACGATATTTACATTGGCGTTGATGGATGAGTGTGTGTGTAAGTGATACAATCACAGACGAATGGATGGACAAATGTATAAGTTTAGAATTATATTATAGATTTATAAGCGCCTTAATTAAGAGGAGTCAGTAACTGAAGCTGGCGCGGAGACGAGTTTAGGCGCTCAGCTTTCTAAATGTTTTTCGGGTGAACAGTTTACAACACCGTCATCAAATTTAACAAGACTAACGTTAATAAAGATTAAATTCATGCTTCCCAGTACACGTATTCTTAAACTAATTCAATGATTTTGAATTAAAAATTAGTGAAATCAGACAAATTTATTCTAATTGACTCAACTTCGGGAATTTATACCAACTGTACAGATTTTTTTTAACACAAATTTGCAATCTGAGTATCAACGTTTTAATTAATGTGAACGCGTAAGGTTATTTGATTTTATCGTAAGGTACACGGTTTGGTGAGAATTTCTAGAATTGGAATCATTGTATTGGCTTTCCCATTTTTTCACGTTTTAGACTTATGTCTCGCAATGGATCTTTAAGGCTTAAGTTTTGCAACCATTTACCGATATCATTAGAAAAGTACTTTATTTACATACATGCCAAATTAAGTAATGATATTACCAACCGTTCAGCATAAATCATTTAAAACTGAGTGCGCGCATATGAGTTGGGCCAAGCACAGCGTCCCCTATAAAATAAAGTTTATTTTAAAATTTTTATGAAATATGTAATGTGATGTATGTATGTATGTATGTATGTATGTATGTATGTATGTATGTATGTATGTATGTATGTATGTATGTATGTAGGATGTATGTATGTATGGTATGTATGTATGTATGTATGTATGTATGTATGTATGTATGTATGTATGTATGTATGTATGTATGTATGTATGTATGTATGTATGTATGTATGTATGTATGTATGTATGTATGTATGTATGTAATGAAAAGCTTGGCTCAACTTCTATATCTCACAGCATTTACAGTCGAAGACTTTTGAAGGAGAGCTTGGCTGCTGTGTTTTTTTTTCTACAAGTTTTTGTATTTGTGGGGGATATTACATCTGTTTGCTGTTTGTTTCCAACCAAGACGTGAATGATGAATGATTAAAAAAAAATTCATGGAGTCGATACCTTCAAAAGTGTGTAGCGGTGTCAATTAATGGTGGTTTGTTCGAAGTTGGTCTTGGACACCGCTCATAGCGTTGGATTTTTGTCTTCTGTTGCGTTGTGGGAAGCTTACCTTTCTCTCTCTCTCTCTCTCTCTCTCTCTCTCCCCCTAAGTCTCCCTGCTTTGATGTATACCGAAATCAAATGTATTCCACGTATGAAACTTCTTAGTTGTGGCGTATTCTTTGAATTATTACAATTTTTAAGTTCAGAGTTATTTTTATTTTATTTTTACATTTTTGGGCCTAATTTAGACCCTAATGTTTCGGACGCTACATATTTATAACGGTTAAGAGCATGTTTAATTTCAAGTTTGTACAAATTACCACGCCTTAGTTAATACGTGTTTTATTTATTATCCAAAAAAAAATTATCCGGTGTCTGTTACCTGATTTTGGTTTTGAAAGCAAAAGGCATTGCGTCTGAGGTACATCTATGTGTGGTCAAAGTTTCATAGTTCTAAGATGTACCGTTTTCTCTGTAGGCTCTTATAACTTTCCGCCAGAATTAACCCCCCCAGCCACCCACCCACCCAGATAGCCAGCCAGCCGGAAGGATTTTAACGATGTTGAGGCACCTTTTTAACACAGAACGGGTTATCGGATCGGTGTGATTTTTTAGACCATTTATCAGGTCATATACCGAGTTTCAAGATTGTAAATCTTTCGGGGCTGCGTGTGCAGATAGCTGAAATCCCCCCAACTCGGGTAGGTGCATACAGGGTCGAGTTCGTCGTCACCTTAGCAGTCGCGTGCGCTTGGCTGCGGCGAACGCCCGTCGCCCTAGATAAACCCTCGACGTTTCCTTTGCCTTGTATTGCGCCTCAATAACATTTCAGTCAGTGACAGAAAAATTATCAAAGTTTTTTTACGGACGCGAATGTTCATTCAAATCAAAGAAAATAACAGTAAAATAAAATCCCCAAAAATACAAAAATTTGTAAAATAAAAACGGCAGCCAAGCTCTCCTTCAAAAGTTTTGGCTGTGAATGCTGTGAGATATAGAAGTTGAGCCAAGCTTTTCATTCTTTCTCCCTAGTTTCGCATTGAAAAAAAGTAAGGTCATTTCGCCTGTTGACGAGCACCAAGCCAACCCTATTCGTGGTAAAAAAAAAGTAAAAATTTTAAACTAAGATCATAAAAAAAATTGCTTGTCCATTGAATTTGGTTCAATACGAGAACTCTAAAAAGTCAATGAGTCAGATAATTGGTGGTTTGTTTGAAGTTGGTCTTAGACACCGCTCATAGTGTCGGAATTCTGACTTCTGTTGCATTGCGTGCAGCTCACCTTCCTCTCTCTCTCTCTCTCTCTCTCTCTCTCTGTAAAAAAATGTAAAATTGTATGACAAAACTCACATGTCAAATTATTGTTGTTTTTGATCTTGTAATTAATTATAATATTTGTGTTAAAATTTAAAGAGTATAAAAGAGATGGATGAATATGTGTATGAATGACTGCCCTTATGTATTTAAGTGACTTTTATATGTTAAATATTAATTTGTGTTAAAATATTTTGAAGTGTACTAGTAGTAACGTATAGTGATCTGTCATATTATAATTTGTATAAATTTGTATCAAACATTTTAAAGGTTGGATGTAAGAAAAGGCCTCACTGGCCTTAATCCCGCCTCTAATAAAGTCCTTAATCAATCAATCAATCAATCAATCAATCTCTCTCTCTCTCTCTCTCTCCCCTCTCTCTCGCTGTATACGCCTTTCCAAGCAAAGATAGATGGCAGCACTAAAATGCAACATGTCGGCCCGATCGGTGATAGAGGCGAGCTGCTTAGGGTGGGAGCTGTATATTCAATTGGCTTCAACTTGTTTTTTGTTACATTTCTGATCATTTGCAAAAACATTGTTGATTATGTCTTATCGTCCGCGTATTTTATTAGTAAAATTCGTAAGTATTGGGGATCGGCTTTATTACAAACGGGAATTTAATGGCATTTTAAATTACAACATATAATTGAGATTATTTGATGAAATTAGCTCGAAAAAAACAAACCACACTGTTAAACTATTAAATACAGGAACAAGTTTATCAAATAATAATGAATGATAAAGATCGATAGAGGCCTAATATTTTGCCAAGAAAATGTTGCCCAATAATAATAATTTCAATTATTTACTTGATATCCAAAAATCAAAAGAGCTTCTAGCAAATTATAGCCCTACACTAGTTTTGCACTTCTACTTCGTTTTACAATGTGAACACAGTCGGAGTAGGCATATATCCAACCAAATATAAAAATTTGTAAAAAAAAAAAAAAAAAAACGGCAGCCAAGCTCTCCTTCAAATGTCTTCGGCTGTGAATGCTGCGAGATACAGAAGTTGAGCCAAGCATTTTATTCTTTCTCCCTAGTTTCGCTTTGAAAATAAGTAAGATCATTTCGCCTGTTGACGTGCGCCAAGCCAACGATTTTTGTGGTAAAAAAGTAAAATTTTTAAACTCGAAATCATAAAAAAAAATCTTGGCCATGAACAAAATTCAATGGCCAAGCCAATCTATTACCTTAATGTTTAGGCCGAGATGCCTTTACCGAGAATTTAGTGGACTGTAATTTTAATTTTAGATAATAGACAGGGAAGAACATAGGAAATAAATACAAAAGAGAACTAACATGTAAGCGTGAATACTTCCTGCGACGGTAAGATTTTCCCCGACGTCCTTGGCTCGGAGGGTGTTGAACTTGATTTGGGACGTGCGTCGCGACGTCCAGAGCACAGACGTCGTGGGAGATAGGATAGGATTAAAGAGCGGGCCAGTTATAAGAAGAGAGAAGAAACGGAAGAAATAGTCCAGAGAACTTATGTTACAGCACAGGCGAAGACTGCACTCACAGTGCAGGGAGAGCGATAGAACAAAACTGGCTTTGCCCAAATTTGGGCGAGAGAGATGACAGGTGCAGTGACCTACGAGAGACGACAGACCGTCGCGAACTAAACTAGATATGAATGATATGCGAATACAACGGAACAAAAACAGAAAACGAACGTGATTGGCTGACCAAATCACATGACAAAACGACTCGAGTCAAAACCAAATGAAAAGATGAAAAGACAAATACAATGAAAATAAGCACTAAACAAAGCGACAATACAAAAAGATAATCGGCGCAAACATAACCGCCCACCTAAAATGAATACATTTTAAGTAGACACAAGAGAGAACAACCATAAACTACGAATATAAAAACAAGTTCGACACGAAAAAACTAAGGGGGTGGGAGGGTAACCAATTTGTTTACCGGACGGTTAAACACTCCCTTAGTAGTACGGAGGACAGAAACCACTCTAACTGTGCCGTCCTTGCTGGGGCACAGTTGTACTACTCGGCCGATGGGCCACGATAGAGGAGTACAAGAGGGTTCCAAAACGAAAACCACGTCGCCAAGCTTGAGATTAGGACACGCGCGAACTCACTTTCCTCTTTGCATTTGAGTATGCAAATACTCAGTAGACCAGCGAGTCCAGAAAGTTTGGTGCAATTGACGTACACGATGCCAGCGAGAGAGGGGTGACGCATCGGCGGGCAAAGCGGGTTCTGGAGGCGCTAAGAAAGTGGTGCCAATTAGCAGAAGGGTGGGGATAAGATAGTCGGGGCCCTCGGCGGGGAGTAGGCAAAAGGGCATATACAACGTCGTTTTTCCAGGAATCGTTAATTACTGTCGCCAGACTAATGAGGTCCGGCCGTCGAGACTCAAGAGCCTCGCCGCTAAACCTAACACCCCGAACACTCCCATCCCCTCCCCAACCCTCCCCACCTCTCCCCTCCCCGTACCCCGTACCCCGTAGTATTTGTAATATTCGCAGGTGGGATTCGAACCCAAATGCCACATAAGGGTGCCTGTCCACCCCTTCCGCCCCCCGTTCCCCCCCGCGCCCCCCATTCTCGTTTTCCACCCCTACAATATTCGCAATATTCGCAAGTGGGAATCGAGCCCAAATGCTACGTAAGGGGTGTCTGTCCACCCCCTCCGTCCTCCGCCCCCCGCCCCCCGTTCCCCGTTCCCCGTCCCCCGTCCCCGTTCCCCCCCGGGGCAAACGTAAGTGAAGTGCCGAGTAGATACAAATTTACGTTAATTGTGGATGTCATTGATGCCTGGGCTACAAACTCAATAATATCGAGTACAAAAGGCTCGTTTATTCTTAGGGATTCGAATTCAATAATCCGTGGGTTCGAGCCCCGCATGCATACGTTGGTTTTCACTTCACAGACTCGACTGGCTGGCTGGCTGGCGCTGGCTGGTAGCTCGCAATGTGTAAACAAGTCATTATCAAAGTGTCATTACGTGTGTTACGCAATACACTTCGCCCTCTACGGATAGAATTATTTTCTTCTCGACCACAGAAATCACACACACACACACACACATCACTTCGTAACCTAAATGCGTAAATAGTTCTAGGAATCGAGGTAATTAAATATACTCTTTATCCTAAATACATTTTGGTTGGTTTTGCAAGTGCACTCCTGCGTGGGATTCGAACCCAAACGCCACATAAAGAGATGCGTGTCCACCCCTCCGCCCCTATTTATTATTTTATCCCATTTAGATTCTGATTTAATGGGGAGTAAAACGAGACACTCGTAAGTGGAGTGCCGATTAAATAAAAATTTACGTTAATTGTGGATGTCAGCGATTCAAACTCAATAATAATATCGAGTATACAAAAGGCTCTTTTATTCTTCGGGACTCGAATTCAATGATTCGTTGGTTCGAGCTCCGCATATTGTCAGGAACGCATGCATTCTTCGATTGTCACTGCACAGACTCGACTGGCTGGCTGCTCGCAAGATGTAAACAAGTCATTATCCATGTGTCATTACCAACTAGTGTTACACAATTCACTCTGCCCTATATCGACAGAATTGTTGGCCGAATATTTTCTCCACACAAAAACAAAAACAGTTCCAAGAATAGAGGCAATTAAATATACTATTTATTCCAAATACATTTAGATTCAATGTACTAGTCATTTAAAATATATTATTAACAGATAGATGTTAGGTTAGGCGAGAAGAAAATAACAACTACATTTTACAAATTTATTGTTTGTAAACATATTCTTGTCAAAACTATGATCAGGACATCGTGTCATAGACAGTACTGAATCTCATTCAAAACATCCACTCTAATTTATTTTTGTATCTCATTATGACATTTGAACGCACGTACACACGCTCACGCACGTACGCACGAACATCAGCTTTTAGTTGTGTTATATATAAACAGACATTCCAAACGAGGTGAGTTTAGTTGCAATCATGAGTATTCCATTTCATCATCCATCGTCCATGATTGTTGCAGGGCCTAGTCAAGCTGGAAAATCAACGTTTATTCGCCAAATTCTAAAGTATATCGATCGTATGTTCGACCCCCCAGTTCGAGAGGTGGTTTGGTGTTTCTCAGAACAGAATTCGATTCGTGATCGCGTCGAATGTTCTGTTCCTCTAACATTCCACGAAGGAGTTCCTCGGTTCGATGCTCTAGGCGAAGATCAGTCAACTCCCCGTCTCTACATCATTGACGATTGCATGCGAGAAATCAACGACGACGTGGTGAACGCATTCACTAAAAAGAGCCATCATAACAATTTGAGCGTCATATTTGTAATGCAAAATATTTTCTTTCAAGGACGCGGATGTCGCGATATCAGTCTGAATACGCAGTATATGGTACTTTTTAAAAATCCTCGCGACCGCGCGCAGATTGCCACGCTCTCTAGACAGGTGTCACCGTCGAACACCGGTTTTCTCGTAGACGCATATAAACAAGCAACGAGCAAACCTTTCGGCTACTTAGTGTTGGATTTTCAGCAGTCAACACCGGACGAGTTACGTTTTCGTACCAAGATATTCCCCGTCGACGACGACTTTCCATCCACAGTTGTATAATATGTCCCTGTACAAGAGCAAAGAAAACGCTTCGCATAATTTTCATGCCTTCGTCTAGTCTGCTCAAGCACGGCGATGTTTTACGAATCCTACACAAGGCCACACCTAAGGTACGAAAATCCATATTGAAAACTGCAAATAAAAGTCTAGTGAAAACGTTATGCGAGTGTGCTGAGAAAACACTCGTAGGTCGAGTTAAATTGTCGTCCGCTCAGAAATCGCGTTTGACTCGTCACAAGAAACAATTGAGGAAAATCGCGACTCGCGGTGACACGTGGCAAAAGAAACGTAGAGTACTCCTGCAACAGGGTGGAGCAATAATTCCACTTCTTCTTGGACCCTTACTCGGTGGACTGTTGGGATCTCTATTCAAATAAATTACTATGGAAAGGGCTAAACAGATGGTTGTAGTATCTCCGGATGACCTTGCAAGGATGCAACATCGCTCCGATGTTCAGGCACATGGCGATGACACTTTGGCACCTTTGGACAGTGAAATGTCGCGAATTCTACGTCTTCACAATATCAGCGATAGTGAAAAGTGGAACATGTACAAGCAGGTTCTACAAAGGTTTCTACATTTTTCAAACGAATTGAGGAAGCCAATACAAATTCCGAAAGTTGAACATGATCTTAAATCTAAAGATGATGTTATCACATCGCGACCTGACCCATCAAAATACCAAACGCTCGCCGTTATTCCACCAACGTTTCGGCCAAAAGGCGAAATGCTCTTCGATAAATTAAAGTCAACCAGTGACGACATCGTCAAATGGAGTGATGACGGCACGGTGTTCATTAAAGGTGTAAAAGTGGATGGATCGTCCATCACCGATCTCGTGGTCGACTCGATTCGCAATAGAAAAGAGTCCAATCCGAAAGGGTGGGAGCCATTCGCAGTACTATTGAACGAGCTAAACGTGCCACACGAAATCGTAGGAAATCCGAGACGACGACAACAGTCAGTCGTTACAAGCAGCGAAGACATCGTGACACCTAGTCGACGACGCTCCGACAAGGTGCGAACAAGACGCGCGGTACTTGAACGCTGGAAACCATTCTCGTTTAAAAAATGAGAGCAGCAATCAAACTGAAACTTTCGAAAATCTATCACGATCCTAAGCATCCCGCAGGTTACTCGACGGTCACCAAATTGTACAATGCCGTTGATAAATGCGTTCCTAAGAAGGATATCCTCGCTTGGCTGCAAACTCAAGACAGTTATACTCTTCACAAGTCAGCAAGAATACGGTTTCCCCGCAATCGGTACGTGGTCGACAACATCGACGATTTGTGGCAAGCCGATATTAATGATCTGAGCAGCCTCAGGGAACACAACGATGGATATCGGTATATATTGACTGTTATCGACGTCTTTAGTAAATACGCTTGGGCTAAGGCACTCAAGGACAGATCGGGTGCACAAGTGACCAACGCATTTAGCGAAATCTTTCAAAGTAGTCAGCGCAAACCTCACTCTCTGCAATGTGATCGTGGAAAAGAGTTTGTTAATAAAACATTTCGTTTGTTTCTCGATAAACATGAAGTGCACTTTTACGTCAGTAACAGTCCCCAGATCAAGTCGTCGATTGCCGAACGTTTTAATCGCACGCTGAAATCAAAGATGTGGCGGATGTTCACGGCAAAGTCCACGTATCGTTACGTTGATGCATTGCCGCAACTTGTTCATGGATATAATACGTCAATACATCGATCTATACGTATGGCACCCGCAGATGTCAATGACTCAAACGTATTGGAGGTGTGGAGAAATCTGTATGGTACGTCCAGCAGCAAATTCGCAAACAAAAGAAAACCAAAGTTTTCAGTTGGAGATGAAGTACGTATCTCACGCGAGAAAATTACATTCGCCAAAGGATATGAATCAAATTGGTCGGAGGAAATCTTTCAAGTGACTAGCGTTCGTTTACGTCTCCCTGTAGTCTACACACTCTCATCATTGGACAACGAACCTATCGAGGGTACCTTTTACGAACACGAACTACAGCGTGTACGCATCGATGATGAGACGTTGTACAAAATCGATAAAATCGTGGAGAATCGTGGTCGTGGATCCAGAATGAGAGTGAAAGTCAAGTGGCGCGGGTATCCAGATTCATTCAATTCGTGGATTCCAGCCGCTGAGGTCAAGTCGCTAGTATGACTTCTCAGTTCTACATTACGCTGCCAAGCAACTCGTCTATGTCCTATTATCCGCAAAACAGAACATCGAGTTATGTGACTCATCTTCGACAACGCATCACACTCAATGGAAATTGGGAGGTGGCACTCACCGAAATTCATTTTCCACAAACATTCTACAATGTGGCCAAGGGTGAGAATGTTATCCGCGTTACCTTGACGGATGGAAGTCGTATGTTCCTTGATGTGAAACCAGCGTACTATCACGACAAATACGTTTTTCTCGACGTTGTCGATAAAGTTCTCAAAAATAGTCAATCACCAAGCGTGGGAAGAATGATCGAAGATAACGGATTTGTACGATTTGTAATCGACGCGTCGAGGAAGAACATTGACAAGATAAAACTATCATCACTTTTGGCAAGACAACTCGGCTATGATCCTGAAAAACTCAATCTCATCAGCATACCCGAGCCCGAGGCAACATTCCCCATGGACTTGTCTTGGGGTGTACCACGACATATTTATTGTTATTGCGACCTGATCGAGGGTCAATTCGTGGGTGATACAGTGGCTCCACTCTTGCGCATCGTCAACACGCAACATGCAAAACATAAATTTGGTTCTGAGATTACGGTGATTTTTTCAACGACCCATCTACTTGCCCATCTTGAAACGAGAATTTCAAACGATCGCTATCGATATGAGGGACAACACCGGACGCACCATTCCATTTGATTTCGGAACATCGTCCGTGCAGTTACACTTTCGTCCTGCAGTCGTTGCTGCCAAGTAAACCACAATGGATTATAGTGACGTCAATCCCTACGTAAAATACTATGTCGATCAGGCGGGTCATGGCATGAACGTATTTCAAGGTGCCTCGTACCAACGTGGACACGGTATTGGACAATTCTTTGCCGGATTGGCTCGCTTCATGCTACCTCTACTGAAGAGCGGCGCTCGCGCCGTCGGACGTGAGGCACTTGCCAGTGGCACAAGTCTTCTAGGTGATGTCATGGAAAATAAGCCATTCAAAGAAGCACTCGACAACAGATTCACCGAGGCCCGAACAAATCTAAAACGAAAAGCCGAAGAGAAGGTAAAACTTCTAACGGGATCCGGACTTAAACGAGCAAAACGTGGTCGCTGATTTATACCCACCCACCCTTTGCATATTTTGGAGAACTTTTGGTATGTTATAGAAGGATTTTTTCTGAATCCATTGATACCAAATTCTCTTCGGTTGCAATTTGTCCTGGATCCTGTTTCATAGATTCCGGACTAAATTCTTGTTTCGTCTTCTGAGTGCCACGGCAGTAGTTTTGCCAGGCATTGCGCTACGACTGTCGCACACCCGGCCAGGCGAAGGCAGGCGATCACTCCACTCACTTTACGACTGCACTGTTCTGCTGTTCTCAAGCATGTTGCATCGCCATCGCCAAACGAGGGACAACCCCAGTGGCTTAGGAATCGGGGGCAATGCCCCCCACCCCAAGTTTGTTCTAGAGGAGGAAAAACTAACGTGATTTAAATACTAGGGAGCTTCGCAAACGCTTTTTTAGTCGCGTTGATGGATGAGCTTTTTTGTAATAGTTGCAGTCAGTATAGTGTGTGCTGACTTGTGACTAGTTCGCCCCCCCCCCCTTCCCCAATATTGTTCCGGGCCTAAAACTCTTTTTATAGAATACATTTCCCTGTTGTCAAATGATCATTTTCTGTCTCACAGTTCGTGTCCTACAGGGTTGGCTTGGTCGCTTTGGTTTACTGTCCCCCACTAAAAATCAGTTATATAACTGAGTGGGTAGACTCTTAATACGAATTTATAATTAATTAATTTTATTTACCCTTATAAGTCAAGCTGTCTGTAGGTGCTGAAGCTCCGTGACTGTAGCGTGCCACCCCCACGTAGGGAGGTCTTATGCACACGCTTCTTTAGCTGAGAGAAACGTGCACATTTGCCACCCACACACCCACCCCCCTCTCTTAAAAGAGTTCCTACGCGTCGTCGCTAAACTATCTTAGCTATCAAAATTTTGATTAGAAAAAACTAGTAAAAAATAGGTCTATTCAGTGCACCATGATTGTCATATGGCGATTTTCTGCGTCCATATTTTATCCCTCTATGCTCAATCAATGCAGATGGGAATGAGCCCCTTTTCCGCAGTTTTTTGTGGTTAATACAAATTTTTTTTAGAGCCCACTACTATGTTAGAGAATTGATTGGTTCTTATAAATCTATGCAGCCAATAAGGAAGGGTGCCGATGTAGGGTCCACAGTGTCACCCGATGTGGCCCAATCAGGTGAACAACTAGATTTTTGGTGTTGAGGGTAAAGATGGGTGTTTAAGAGGGCTCAATCCCAGCATCCGCCTAACGACGAAAGAAAAAATATCAGTCAAAGTTGGTTGTCGTGAGAGTCGAACCCGTGTCCCTCACCCCGCACGCTATGCATTAGTTAGACATCTCCGTCAGTGTGTATGGGAGCATCCAACGAACCAACTTATAACTTAATATTTAAACGTGCATCAGAATAATATGCTAGCTCTAGCAGAATGTACCAAATATGATGCCTAACGCACGCAAATTTGATCTCTCCCTATCATATGAAGAACTTCCAAAATAATATTATGAAAACGGATATAAACTTTCTGAATTTATCATTCAAAATAATTAATTGTAGAACCAAATTTAATTCCCCCCAAACACATTTAATTTTTTGTTCAAATAAATAATATTTATTTTTGTCATCATCTCTCTTATTTAATTTTCTTTTATAAGCGAAAAAAACAATAATATTCATCAAAACAAACTCATAGACAATTCAGAAATTAAAAAATCCATCACGATCTTAACTTGCAATATCACAGGCGGCGAAATATGACCTGAGGTGTTTATCATGTCGGCGTCGTCCTACCCTACGTGACTTTGTTACACGTGGACCCTGTAGGTGGCGCGCTATCTGATAAGCGATCCGAACGTTCTAGAATGTAGTTAGTTAGTCAGGGCTTGGGAGGGCGAGGGGTGTGCATGAGTGACCTACAGACAAGACCTGTCTCCGGCCTCGGCAGTTGTGTAGTGGTGATTGTGAGTGAACGTTGTGTGTGGAGTGGCCAAGGATGGGGCGTGTTTTATACACAGTTGTTCAGTGTTTTATAGGTAAGTGATCTTAGCAAGTAGGCCTACCTACGAAGTCATAAGAGTAGTAGTAGGTCTAATTTGTGAACGTTATTCAACTTTCTTACAACCGTTGCACTCCGCGACACACTGTGTCCCGTGCAAACATTTTGTGGCACTTCTTCAGTTGGGACGGGACAATTTAAAAACACTGATATTGCTGGAAAAGCTTAGGGGGGAGGGGGCGGGCGAAGGCGTTTTTTTTTTTAAAAAAATAAGCAAGGTTTCGCGCTTTGGGCCCCCCCCCCCCTCCCCTGACCTAGATTTTCCACTTTGTCCCGACCCAACCGAAGAAGGAAGTACACATTTTGTATCATGTGCTACTTAGTATATATACGGGAAAAATGATATGCCAGAGGCAAAATTATTTGAAGCAATATTTTCAACAAAAACAACAATAATATTTTTTAAATGGGATTTTCAAGCACTTTAAAAAAAAAAATAGTGATTATGAAAGTTTATTGATATTTATGATCTAAAATGTACAAATAGTACTTTTTTAATAATTTACACAGGTTTTTAAGACACGCACATTTGGATGACGGCCCCTGTTTGGGGAAAGGGGATGCCTCCTTTTGAACTTATACCAACCTTTTGACTAAAAAAAACTCTACTTTAAAAAATTTTTCGTCACTATTTTGAACAGAAAGGACAACAACAAACTGCAAATTGATAAAATATAAATCATTTACAGTGGTTTCGCGTCGTTTTTGAATGAAAAAAACCGGTGATTAAAAGTTGGCTATCCCCAACCGAAAGAGGGTACTTGTGTAGTTGGTGTGACCCAACTTTTCAATACCGTTTTTTTCAACTAAAATCAACATTAACACTCACCATTGATGAAATAAGTCAAGAACAACTCAATTTTGAGTACTTTTTTTTACATTCCAGCACCAAAAATCTAAAATAGAATCATCACGTTTTTGGTGTAACAGTAACAAAAAAAAACTTCAAAACCTTTAACCTCGCTATTTTAAACGAAAGTACTTTTCCATTAAAAGTCATTTTCTGTTTTAAATAGCGACGTTAAAGGTTTTGTAGGTTGAGTAAAAAAAAAAAAAAAAAAATTAAAAGTTGGGTCACACCAACTACACAAGTGCCCGAAAGAGTACCCACTTTTTTAATAACATGAATAACGTTGCGATTTTTATGGTCTGTAATAATTGGAAATATAATCATGGTGTTTTCCTCGGGAGTATTATAATATGAATCACATATCGTTTAAAAATTGCCTGCGGCGCTATTGTGGAGTCATCCCCCCTAGATACGTAGATAGTCTTCGTTTTATAATTATGTGAAAATCTTGGAAAACATTCACCAGCTAAAATAAATGTTTTAGAAAATCACTGACGCACAGTTTTAAAGATTTATTTCAGCACCCCTCGGAATTTAGAAAACCCGGCGCCCCTGGTTGATTGAGATTGATCACTAATCACGCCAGTAGGTGACGTCACTGATTTAATTTGCTCAGTCGTGCATCAATGCTGAAAATCTGTGCACAAATTTAAAAATGCATGGCAAAACTCACATGTCAAATTATTGTTGTTTTGATCTTGTTATTAATTATACTTATATTTAAATTTTAACCATATAAAAGAGATGGATGAATGTGTGTATGAATGGCAACCGCCCTAATGTAATTTAAGTAACTTTTATATATATTAAATATAAATTTGTTCTTCAATGTGTTATAGTTAGGGACACTGAAAAATGGTAAATAAAAACAGTTCATTTCGGTATATAAAATAGGCAAAAACGGTGCAAAAACTTGACAATATGGTAAATAACGGTAAATAAAAATCCACTTTTTTTCAATTGCAAACAAATAATAATGTACTTTATTTAAAGTAGGTTTGAAGGCTGCATTGTAAAATGCAATTTTTCTGACAAGGCCATCCATGGTTGTATGAAATTTAGTAGGCCTAGGGCCTAGCTAAGCCTAAAGGTGGCTTACTGTAGCTAGCTACACTAGGGCCTAGGCCTAAAGGAAATTTTAAGCACGCATCTTTAAAAGGTTAGCAACAAGGAATTATCTGGGGTCTAGGCCAAGCCTAGGACCACAATGGATTTTAAGCACATCTAGGCCTAGGGCCTACGTGAACAAACGAATTATATTGGGCCTAGGATGGAGGCGTAAAATCCATGTTCTTGAAACTCCGATTCACGGACAAAAATGCTTACAACTTTTGGCATTTTGACTTTAATGCAACGAAAATGCAAGAAATACGAATTCTGTTACGAAGTGAAGCCAAATGTGGCCTATTCCGAAGTGCGTTGCGCGTATATCGACTAGTCGCGGACGTGCATTCGACCATGGTCACGTGGTGCGAGTGCGACTCGTGGGTTCGACTAATCGATCTAAATTAGGCAACTCTCGAAGCTCGACACGACCGTTCTAGCTGTGGGCGTGATACGCGAGAAATTGACTGTTTTGATCGTCGAAAATACGCAAATTTGCTTCAAATTATTAAAAAAAGTGAGAATTTCGCGCATAATTTCGTGAATAATCTTCTTTTTGGTCTATTTCGTGTGAAAACATAAAAATAGCTAAAATTCGCGAAACTTCGTGAACGCAAAATGCCTCCTCTAACCTCAAAACATGTTCCTATGTTGTCAAAAAATACTTAGAGTTGTGTTTTTTTAAAATTTCGTGCAAAAACCATTCACGAAAATTCGGTGTCCCTAGTTATAGTGTACTAGTAGTAGTGTGTGTAGTAATCTGTCATACTATAATTTGTATCGATTTGTATCACACATTTTAAAGGTTGGATGAAAGAAAAGGCCTCACTGGCCTCAATCCCGCCTATAATAAAGACGACTTTCAATCAATCAATCAATCAATCAATAAATCAATAAATCTCTCTCTCTCTCTCTCTCTCTCTCTCTCTCTCTCTCTCTCTCTCTCTCTTGGTCTCATTCACTAGCCTTAAACAAGGTTTCACTAGCCTTAATCCCGCCTTAAAGTCAGTGGCGGATACAGGGGGGGGGGCGGTGGGGCGATCGCCCCCCCCATGATTCTTTAAAAATTAAAAAAAATGATTTTATTATTTTATTGTGCACGCACCAAATGCACTCTAAAAACCTGATTTTCAAAATTTTCGCCTGCGGCGCTATTTATTTAAAACTCCCAATAAAAATCAACTTTCCTTTATGTTGTCAGAAATAATCAGTTTCCCTCTGAAATGTGTCTGCATCAGTGTACTTCGATTTATTAAGTTGTCCTCCTATGTGAAATCTTTTTTAACTAAATAGGATAGACGTTTAATAAATAAATAAAATGTTGAATTGAAAATAAGATCAAACGTTTATAATAATGTTGCAATCTAGGCCAATGCTGTAAATTGTAAGCTCGACATGACGAAAAAACAAATTGGTGCACACAAACTACATTTTTTCCGTATTACATTCCGCCCACCACTTTTGTCTAAAACGCACCAAATGCACTCTAAAAACCTGATTTTCAAAATTTTCGCCTGCGGCGCAATTAATGGGGGGCTCCGCCCCCCATGCCCCCCGTGCGTCCGCGCTTAGTCCCTTTCCCACGACTGTACATGCACACGCAAATCGCCCCCCCATGATTATGTCCTAGATCCGCCACTGCTTAAAATAAAGACCTTAATCAATCTCTCTCTCTCTCTCTCAGAGCGTGCGAGACTGACTCGCAAGGCCGGTCGAATCCCGACACAGGCAATCCTGATTGAATGTTTTCTCCGAGGTTGCTTTCTAATTAAGACAATTGCTGGGATTAAATCCTCTTAAACATCCCTCGGACATTCCCTAATAACCTGGTTAGTCACAGCGGAAAACACTGACATGCACCCTACAGCTATCATCTTTACAAAGAAGTGTTTTTTTTTATTTCTACCGTGGATAAACACTAATATAGTCGTTCTTTTCCAGTTGAGTGAAGTGGTGTCTGAAGCATGCTAGTCACCGCCCGCCCCCGAACCTGCTCGCTGCTCGCTGCTCGAGGCCAGCCCCTCTGCAGGACGTCACTCACAGAGGCGGAGGCTGAGTACCCACTCTGTGGCTTGACTTATATTTCCTACACTTAGGCCTATACAAACATTTAGCAACAACTACGAGTAACAAGTGTTGATGATATTAGTAGGAACATAATCTTGGCTATGCCTCTAAAATATATACATCTTACTTGTCTGAAATTTTTAAACACTGCCGATATCATCCAATCACTTCTTGCCGATAGTGTATGTTTGTAGACTATGCCAATTATTAATTTTATTATAGGCTGTCTCAGCTAAGATTGCACTTGTTTAAACTTTTGACAGTATGCCCTATAGATTTTTTGACATATACACAATATTCATCGTGATTTCTCACTGAAAACTCGCGTGAAACTGTCTGACGTGAATCTGTTCGGGTTACAAGATCACAGGACCTACAATAATCACGTAATTTGACATTCCCACACGTCACTTCCGCCAAAAAACTTAAGGCTCGTTTACAATCACATAACAACACGTTAAAAAATAACTTAAGTTGAAACCCTTGAAAACAGTTGTTGTTGTTTACAATCACTTAACAAGTAACGTTACGCACGTAACGTATGAAGAAGTTGACCTAATCTCAACTTTACCGTACGTTACGTTATTTATTCTTAATTAGTCTTCACAGCCCGTTTCCGAGTGTCTACCCTTGTTGTGTTGTTATGTGATTGTAAACACCACATTAATTTTACCGTACGTTTCGTTATTTTTTAACGTGTTGTTAAGTGATTTGGAAGTTTGCCAATTATACTATTGGCGGGTTCCTTCGTAAGGTTCCTTCAGGCCAACCGTAGAAATTGTTCTCTGGTGGAATCAAGTCTAATGTGAGTTACGTCAATATGAAACCTTGACGTAGGGTGACGCGTACAGTGGGGTGTATAGGATGTTGAGTCACCGAGCCCTAGATTATTCTTGCCAAGCGAGTAGCTGCCGCATGTCACGTGCTCACGGCATGGACTTGAATCTTCCGTAAGGGTTATACCTCCAAGATCACATCAACAAAATATCTATCGAACTGACATTTTTCACAAACCCAACATCGCAAAATTTTTGTTATCAGATTCAGATTAAAACTAAAAACAATTTCAACGCGACTTTTCACAAAGGGGTCGATCGAATATGTTTTGATTTTTTTTAAATATATATAATTGGATGAGCGAAGCGAAGACTTCAATTTCACTGACCCCCAACAAATTTAGCTCGGGTGTTTTTTTTTTTGTTTGTTCGCTCTCTACCGGGAAAACGGCATATGCGATCTTGATGAAAATTGGAGGGGACCTTCGAAATCTCTGAACTTAGACCTGCCACGTTTTGGGTACAATCGAAGAAATATAATTCTCATTAATATCGTACTTTTACGATTTTTTTCGGTTTTTAGTGCAATATTTTCGTGATATTTGGGCCGATTCTGACCAAAACGGGTAGAGCTACAACGTTCATATTTTACATGGTCATTAAAGTAATGGTTATGCATTGCATTTTGAAAGAAAAAGTTGAAAAAGTTTGCCAAAATCCTTAGAATAAAGGTTTTAATATGAGTTTTTTTAGGTTTATAATAACAATTAACAAGCAACAATAGAAACTTGCCAACAATCACCTACAATGCGTTAAAAAAGCACTTGCAAAAGAAAAGACATCCCACGCTAACTAAAAACTTACACAAAAGCTCATCCATCAACGCGACTAAAAAAAGCGTTTGCAAAGCATCCAAGTAATAACAATTAACTAGTAACAATAGAAACTTGACAACAATCACCTACAATACAATGCATTCAAAAAGCACTTGCAAAGGGAAAGTGGTCCTACGCAAACTAAAAACTTACAAAAAAGCTCATCCATCAACGCGGCGGGACTTAAGCGTTTTCCTAGTTGGATGAGCGAAGCCAAGACTTCAATTTCACTTTATGTTTTTTTTCCACTTACGTTACCCCAAGAAAAATAGCTCAAGTGTTTTGTTTTTGTTAGTTCTTTGTCTGTTCGCTCTCTACCGGGCAAACGGCTTATGCGATCTTGATGAAAATTGGAGGGGACCTTCGAAATCTCTGAACCTAGACCTGCCACGTTTTTGGGTATAATCGATCAAATATTTCTTATGATAATCATACTTTTACGATTTTTTCAATTTTTGATGAGATATTTTTGTGATAATTGGCAAACGGCTACTCCGATATTGATGAGACTTTATGGGAACGTTTAAAATCACTGAAATTATATAATATGTTATGATTTTAGAGACATATGAAAAAATATTTCTTATAGAAATCGTACTTTTACTATTTCCCCCCGGTTTTTAATACGATAATTTCATGATATTTGGGCCGATTCTGACCAAACGGGTGGGGCTACAACGTTCATATTTTACATTGACATAAAGATTATGGTTATGTAGTGCCTCTTGAAAGAAAAAGTAAAAAGTTTGTGAAAATTCATAGAAATAAAGGTTTTAATATAAGCCTTTCACAGGTGTATAATTAACAAGTAATATCAAGTTACTATAGAAAAAGTAATGAGATTTCACTTAAAAACGTAATCATTGGACAGAAATATTCCTAAAAAAAGCTCATCCATCAACGCGACTGGAAAAAGCGTTTGCGAAGCGGCCTAGTAATTGGATGAGCGATGCGAAGACTTCAATTTCACTGACACCCCCAAAAAATTAGCTCGGTATTTTTTTTTTTTTTTTTGTTTTTTGTTTTTTTTTGTTTTTTTGTCTGTACGCGCTCTACCGGGCAAACGGCATATGCGATCTAATGAAAATTTGAGGAGACCTTCGTAATCTCTGAACTTAGACTTGGCACGTTTTTGGGTACAATCGATCAAATATTTCTTATGAGTATCGTACTTTGACGATTTTTTTCCGATTTTTAAGATACATTTTCGTGATATGTGGCAAACGGCTACTCCGATCTTAATGAAACTTTATGGGAACTTTTAAAATCACTGAAATTATATGTTCTGATTTTAGAGACACTTGAAGAAATATTTCTCACAGGAATTGCACTTTTACGATTTTTGCCATCAAAAAAGCTCATCCATCAACGCGACTAGAAAAAGCGTTAGCGAAGCGGCCTAATTTTAATTTGTCACATTCACGCTTTCTTTCGCTAAATGTGGCTTAATGTTTTCCAAGCTCTTTCCTTTAGGTTATACTTTAGATATACGCGCACGCAAATGAGTTTTGTGTCTGAATCTGTGGTCTTTCCCACTCGTAGTGCGTTGCCATTAGTCGGCTACCTCGTAAGTCAACACCTACCTCTAAGTCGGCAAAACCCGTCCGCGGTTGCACACACTATTAGGGCCTGGTAACAAAGTGTATGGCTTGCGAAACGTGGGTTCGAATCCCAAACAGGGCACGTTTTTTTATAATCGCCCTTCACCCTCATCTATCACCACTATGAGACTTTTTAACAACAAAATCATCGTCATCTAAGTAGGCAAAGCCGTCCGCGGTTGCACACAACTATTAGGGCTCTGGTCCAAAGTGTATGGCCTTACGAGAACGTGGGTTCGAATCCCAAACAGGGCACGATTTTTTATAATCGCCCTTTTCACCCTCATCTATCAACCACTATGAGACGTTAACAACAAAATTCATCGTCATCTAAGTAGGCAAAGCCGGTCCGCGGTTTGCACACCTATTAGGGCTTGGTCCAAAGTGTATGGCCTTACGAGAACGTGGGTTCGAATCCCAAACAGGGCACGATTTTTTATAATCCGCCCTTCACCCTCATCTATCACCACTATGAGACGTTTAACAACAAAAATCATCGTCATCTAAGTGGGCAAACCCGGGTCCGGGCGGTAGTACACACGATTAGGGCTCTGGACCGAAGTGTATGGCTTACGAGAACGTGGGTTTGAATCAAACCCATGGCTGATTTTTTATAATAGCCCTTCGCCCTCATATATCACCACTATGAGACGTTTAGCAACAAAATCATCGTCATCAAAGTAGGCCAAAGCCGTCCCGCGGTAGCACACACGATTAGGGCTCTGGACCGAAGTGTATGGCTCTACGAGAACTTTGGGTTTGAATCAAACCATGGCATGTTTTTTATAATCGCCCTTCGCCCTCATATATCACCACTAGGGAGACGTTTAACAACAAAATCATCGTCATCTAAGTAGGCAAAGCCTTTCCGCGGTAGCACACACGATTAGGGCTCTGGACCCGAAGTGTATGGCTCTACGAGAACGTGGGTTCGAATCAAACCCATGGCATGATTTTTACTAGGAAAACGCCCAGTTGGACGCGTTGATAAGTGAGCACGTGCTATACAGTTTGTTGATGGTCCAAATTTCAACCTGATCTGAATCTTCGTGCAACCGCTATCATGAGCCAAAAAAAGCTCCAGCTTCGTGCGACTTTTCGTTGCCATGGTAACGTTCCTTTTGTTAAAATGTTATTTCCATCTACACTACTTATCGGATCAAAATAAAATTAACATATTCGTGACCGGACGGACATTCTAAATGATTTGGCTACCTCAGATTTTGTGGCCGTTTAGTTTTTTAAAACAAACTTTCGATTAACTTTAATGATTTAAATTTTTTTCTTTTTTAAACGATTTTCCACAAAATAATGGCATTCAATCCAGATCGAAGCTTGCGGATGGTCCAAAATTCAAACTCGATCCGAACCTCCGTTCGGGCCGCTATTATGAGCCAAAAAAGCTGCGCGACTTTCCGTTGCCATGGTTTAAAAAGGGACTTTGTTATAATGTAATTTCCATTCTACACTACTTATCGGATCAAAATAAAATTACATATTCGTGACCGGACGGACATTCTAAATGATTTGGCCACCTCAGATGTTGTCGTGATTTAGTTTGAAAAAAAACTTTCGATTAACTTTAATGTAACTTTTTTAACTTTTTGAACGATTTTGCCACAAAACTAATGGCATTCAATCGGGAACGAAGCTTGCGGATGGTCAAAATTTCAACTCGATCCGAGCCTCCGTTCGAACGTTATGGCGAGACATACAAACAAACAAACAAAAAAAAAAAAACAAACAAACAAACAAAAAACAAAACCAGTGACTATTTTTTCCGGCAGAGTCAAATGGAAACGCTCGCTTCGCTCGCTTAATAATCGCCCTTCGCCCTCATATATCACCACTATGAGACGTTTAGCAACAAAATCATCGTCATCAAAGTAGGCAAAGCCGTCCTCGGTAGTACACACGATTAGGGCTCTGGACCGAAGTGTATGGCCTTACGAGAACGTGGGTTCGAATCCCACACAAGGCACGTTTTTTTATAATCGTCCTTCACCCTCATCTATCACCACTATGAGACGTTTAGCAACAAAATCATCATCGTGTTATTCGGCAAAACCTCTATGATCATCAGGCAACATACACCACACTCTGCGACCAGTTGGTCAGAATGTTTAGAATCAAAACGAACAAAGTACTTCTGTATTCATATCGTGCTTTCGCACAAACGTTCACGTCAATACAATGTTTTCTTGAACCCTTTGCCTCTGCCTCGGTACTACGCATTCTGCTTCCAATGCAGTCCAGAGTTCGATTCCCGCTATAGGCAGAACTTTTTAAACTTCTGATTTGGAATTAAGTCCATTAGTTTTTGGCTTAGGAATTAGTAAACGGTGACTTTAGAACCGTCATAGCAACGAGGCACATAATACATTCTAAGTTGTTCTGAATCGGCCTTGTGAATTCTGGCGTTGATCCGCGGGTGTTCGCACTGTCCATACCACCGATTGCTATATTTCCTATTTCGCTCACTCGTCGATTGCGTCGGGGCCTATGGCTGCAGGGCTGGCTTGATCGCTTTGGTTTAATGTCCCCCACTAAAAATCAGTTATATGACTGAGTGGGTCGACTCTAAATACCAGATTATTTATTTTATGTTATTTATTCAACACTATCGGTACTGTTCTTGCGACGATCATCTTATTAAAAATTATGAAGGCGAATAAAGAATAATAAAGTGTATTGATAAAATCCATTGATTACGCGGACCATTTTCCGCTCATAAACGACACTGCGTATACACTGTATATTAACTAGGAAAACGCTTAAGTCCCGCCGCGTTGTTGGATGAGCGTAATTGGTGAATTGAGCTGCCATGTGTTTTGCGGATTTCTGTTGTTCTGTGAAAAAATCAGAAACTTTGTTGAAATTTTTTTTTAAATTAAATCAAATTAAATAAAAAAATTAACTTATTTTTTTTTAATTAATCGTAATTTAAAAAAAGGAAAATATCGTAATATTGAAATTTTTATAAGAAATAATTATTCGATCACGCACAAATTTTACACGAATATATTAATTCTTAAAATTAAGGTTCTGTGATAAAAATCATTACAATCGGATAAAGCATGTAGGAGTTATAAGTCGAAGAAATTTTTTAAAAAATCGAAAAAAATCGTAAAATTGCGATTTCATGAGAAATGTTTTTTTGATTGCGCTCAAAAACGTGGCAGTTCTTAGTTCAGAGATTTCAAAGGCCTCCATAAAATTCATCGCAATCGGAGTATCGGTTTAGCTGGAATCGTGTTAACAGACATACAGAAAGAAAGAAAGAAAAAAAGAAAGAAAGAAAAAAACATTCCGGATTTTTTTCTCCCGTGTAGTGAAATGGAATCTTCGCTTCGCTCGCTACGCTCATCCAATTATACACCATGTGGAACCCCACACTATAGAACGACCAGAGAATGTAATTACCTTTTTTAAATTTCCAATTTGGGCCAATATGGGGAATCGAAGTTTGTCGAGGGTTCTTACTAAACCACTTACACCGAGTTGGTATAAACCAGCTAATAGCGAATGTGGTGAGTAAGAGTCTCGCATCTGGTGGGGCTGCGTATTTCGTACCAAGTATCGTTTCTAGGTTGGCCTCGAAAGTGATTATTATCCGTGTTGACGTCTTGTACAGCCAGCGAAATAACACGACATTGTTGTGACCCTTGAATATTACATTTATATCCCGATGGTTACTTAATTTAATATAGTTTGATAGCATGACAATCGAAAAAAAATCACAAACTTTTAGCTGCGATGATCAAAAATATTTAATGGTGTTTTCCATTGGCCGCACTCAGGTCGCACTATAGTGCGCCCTAGACTGCACTGGATTGCCACTTGTCTTTTCATTTGTTCAGTTTTGTAAATGTTATTCAAGGGGGGGGGGGGGGCTGACAAAAAATGACATCTCTGCACTCGCCGAGCGCATGCCAATGGAAAACACCATAAGTCGTATTTTTTTTACACATCAATAAAAATATATAATTAAATATATTTTAGATCGTCAGCTCCTACTGATTCAACACTATCTTGTCAGTTGGTGAACCATTTATTAATTAATTTCCTCCCTCGAATGAACGTGAGCCAGCGGTTTAGGGCCGAGGTCGTTTAAACCAACCCCCACTAAAACACCGAAGTTAAGCAAAATCGGGCGTGGTCAGGGGTAGTGTGGGTTACCGGTTTGAACTAAAATTTCACGTATACCTTTGGTTAGAGCAGAATTCGATAATGATAATATATACTGGATCCTGTATGTTTCTATAGTATATTCTTAAGTATATTTAATATTTATAACAGGGAAGCATTGAAACAACGATAAACATTGCTGGTAAACTTGCGTCAGTGTGGAAACATCAATCCTCACTTGTATATCAGTTATTATTTACGAGATAAACTCTCATGCACGAGATAAGAATGCGTTGCGTAGGTACATCGCCCATGTTGGTTTGCGATATTGTAGAGTCCTTGACAACACTTCTATGCGTCAGTCACTGTCAGTCAGACCGTCGTAACCAGGGGTTGGTAACCTAGGTAAAAATCTGGAGTAGACCATTGTGAATTGCTAATAGTCCCGTCACCACTATTTTTTTAAAGCCTAAAGGCGCTGTGCGCTCCGGACCAGCATTAACTTTAGGGGCCTCCCCACTAGACCCCCCGTTATGCAAGGTCATGTACGTACTTCACTTAATCATATTAAGGTCGTCCCCTGGAATCCTCTATAAAGCAATTTCATTAAGAGTCGAAAGCAGGACTGAGCGTTTTCAAATTTTGCGGCGACTACCTAAACTAAATCGTCCGCTATCGGTAGCTCTGTCAATACAGTTGCGTCTTCTCCCCCAGGGTCCTAGTCAAGGAGGTATGAATAATGTAAGGAGACAGCATGCGCTATCTGTGGCTGTACAAATGAACGTGGCCGTTTTGAACGTCTCTGATCGAGTTTTTCGCAGTATTTGCTGCTTCTCGTTGGTGCTGACCAATATGGCGGCTACTAAAACAGAGTTTTTTCGCAGTATTTACTTCTTCTCGTTGTGCTGACCAATATGGAGACTACCATCGACGGCACTGAAACAGCTGATATTATACTTAAAACATTGATAAAACTCTTGTATCAATATGAGAATGAATAATAAAGAGTTGAAATTTAATTTTTGTTGATGTGCTGCGTTTTTGTTTGTTTTGGAATGTTCATAGCTTTGACAATGAGCTCTAATAATACCGACGACCTTGCTTTGGGTTCGAGGCTTTCGCGCACCACCATTGTCGTTCAAAGTGGCTATGGTTTTGACGGCGACATGCTGTCTCCTTACATTATTCATACCCTCCTTGGTCCTAGGCTACAAGGTCTGCTGATCTCCGCCTAGCGGAGGATCGTCTAACTCTCTAGGTTAGGTCCGTCGCAGCGCGAATTAGAAGCCATCTTGGTGATTAATTCTAGAGCGGGAATGTAGTAACTAGTACTATTTCACGCACTTTGCATACTAGTGAGTTAATTACCTAAAAAACTGGAGGTTGTCAACGACTTTCAATACCACGTTAGTAATCAGGATGAATGCCTCTATAGCGTCATATAGTGATTATGTTTGGACATGTCGTCGTTTTTCCTTTAAAACGAGCTTTTCCCGGGAATGTTGTACTTTTTCACGCACTTTGCATACTAGTGAGTTGATTACCTAAAAAACAGGAGGTTGCCAACGAGGTTGAATACCATGTAAGTGATCAGGATGAATGCCACTATAACGTCATATAGTGGTTTTGTTTGGACATCTCGTCGTTTTCCCTTAAACGAGCATTTCCCGAACATATAGTAACTTTTTCACGCACTTTGCATACGAATGAGCTAAATATGAAAAAAAAAAAAAAAAAAATGGAGGTTGGCAACGAGGTTGAATACCATGATTGTAACTAAGGGAGAATGCCACTATAACGTTATAAAGTGGTAATGTTGTACATATCGTCCTTTTCCATTAAAACGAGCATTTCTCGGCGACATAGTAATTTTTCACACGCCACCTTGAAAAATACCGTCATTTACTAGTGTTTTTATGATTATTTGTGTACACTATTATCATCACATATTATGTTGCTTTGGGCACAAGCAATGTTGGTAATAACTAGGAAGCTTCGCAACACCTTTTTTCAGGCGCGTTGTTGGATGAGCGTAATTGTTTAAGGGGTATTTCACTGAAAATGAATGAAAAAACGGCAATTTTACATTATTATTGTTTTAATTGCTTTTTAAGTTTACTTTTTTATTTATTGAATACATAAATTTATTTTGTACTGATATAATGCTAAAAGCATTAAATGAATTTTTTCATTAGCGCTGTATGCTATTTTACATGGGAAAATGGCTTACCAGTACTGATATTAGGCCTAATCTAGGGCTGTATAGAGTGTTATTCATAACAATTTTAATCAATTTTAAAGAAGCCTAGATTAACAGTTATAAAGGCCCAGTGAATTCATGTTTAATAAATAAACTGGCCTTTAGGCTATGTTTTACTCAATTTACCAAAAACAACATAAAATAACATTAAATGCTATTCTCTCAAAACTTTTATTCTAGCACATTTGCTAACATTTTTCCTACTTCTAGCCTACAGTTTTTAAGAAAAAAGGATAATTATTTTATAATGGCTCACAAGTCTTATTCTGACAAATTCACCAGACACTTTTTTGATGAGATTTATGGTTTTTAATTAAAATATGGGAAATATAGATTTGTTACAAAAAAACATACATTTTCCAACAATGCAAAGGAAAAAATCATATTTATCAACAAAACTAAAATTATAAAATCGGTCTTGTGAATGTTTAGATGTATTGTTTGTTAATCTAAAACACCTTTCACTTTAAAAATAAATTAAAATTGTAAGAGCCTTGGCATTTTTTCAAACGCTGTTTAAATCGTAAAATTGCAATTATTATGAGAAATAATTGTTTGATTGCGCTCAAATTTCCCAAGAATATATAAATCCATAAAATTAAGGTTCTGTGAAAAAGTCTAACAATCGGATAAAGCATGTATAGGTGTTATATGTCGAAGAATGTTTTAAAAATAAAAAATCATAAATTTGCGATTTTCAAGAGAAATAATTTTTCGATTGCGCTCAAATTTCACAGGAATATATTAATTCATAAAGATAAGATTCTGTGAAAAATCATTACAATTGAATAAAGCATGTAGGTGTTATAAGTTATAACACCTAAAGTCGAAGATTTCTTTTTTAAAATCGAAAAAAATCGTAAAATTGCGATTTTAATGAGAAAAAAAAAATCAAAAACGTGGCAGTTATAAGTTCAGAGATTTCGAAGGCCTCCATAAAATTTCATCGCAATCGGAATATCGGTTTAGCCGGAAGTCGTGTTAACAGACAACAAAAAATACAGAAAAAAGAAAAAAAAAACATTCCGGATTTTTTCTCCAAGGTGTGAAATGGAATCTTCGCTTCGCTCGCTACGCTCGCTACACTTATCCAATTATCAGAAACAGGCTTTTAGAAATAAATTTTTGAAATCGTAAAAAAATTGCTCATGGATATCCTACACATTACACTATAATAATATAACATAGGTTATTTAAAATTATTTCATTTTATTAATTACATTACAACAAATTATTATTTATTATTATTGGGTTGTCAATTTTATTATCTCGAAATGCACGCGATTCTTTTCTGGCCTCTACATCGTCATTTTGTGGTCAAGTTTTTAGGGCGCGCTATAAGTAGATGTTCACTTTTGCTTTTTAAATTCGCTCTATTTATCGTGCAAATCACCAATATGGCCGCTATACATAGTGGAACGGGTTGCGACGACCTAAGGTCGTGCCACACGAGCGAGTTAGACGAGCCTCCGCCAGGTGGCGGAGATCTAGAGGACCTTGCTAGGCTACCAGCATTACCAGGAAGCCAAGTCTTGAGAGTTGATTGTTGAGAACTCGCCTCCGTTCAGAGTCGCGTTATTGTTTCAAGTCCTTCAAACTCTCCAAATCGGTAGTCTTGGGAACAAGTCCACGAGTCGCACGGTGACTTGGAACGAATGTTTTTTCACGTTTCAAACCACGAGATATTTGGTGGCGAGTTGGATGATTTCACGCGACTTGACTGCCACATCGAAAGTTTTTAATGACAAAATAAATAATTATAATGTACATCTCATGTATAGAGACGTAAATTACACTCTAGAAATATCGGCAGAAGGTTTTAAAGCTATTGAAAGTTTCCTGATTTACGCTCGCCGCAAGTTAGCGTGCCTCTGCATAAGTATCGCTGGAAACCCAGGGCTGTCCGGAGTCGTGTTGGCTGACTGGTCAGCGCGCTTGTTTTGAGTGCGAGAGGTCGCCGGTTCGAGACCCGTCTGGGAAAACCTTTTTACATTTTTTTTACTCATCACATTATTATTATTATTCACTCGTAATTTATGACAGAAACAATTACTATGACTTTCCGGTGCAAATTACTCTAATGGCAAAGGCTTTCTCGCATTCCAAAGTCGTGTTGAGCCCATAGATAATCACAGAAGTTGTAACGTGGATAATTGTGTACTTCTATCACGCCAATTAAAAATATATTTGCACCATTTGATTGCGCTAAACACAAGGAACACTTTGGGATTACAGTTCTTTGCGTTTTTCTTTGCCCCGAACATAGTATTGAGGTTTGCGGCAACTTCAGGGCGTCCTTGTACCTAGAAGCCCACTAGGCACGGGTCCAGGGGCGCAGCTCTTGGGGGGCGGCACAAGAACGAAACAAATTTAACAATGTTAGTTTTATTTATTTTATTATTAATTTTTATCATATCGTATTATGTAATTTTAGATTTTAAAACGTGTTTTTGAAGCTATTAAAAGTTGACAATTTGCAAAAAAAAATCGCTTCGGCGACCGGTCCTTCGTACAGCTATAGCTTTAGTCGGGGCCTACATGGTTGGCTTGTCGCTTTGGTTTACTGTTTCTCACTGAAAATCAGTTATATGAACTAGTGGGTAGACTCTAAATACGAATTTATTTATTTATTTATTTAGTCTTCGTATCCCGATCCCGTAATCAAAGGGTTCGTAAAGTAAGACTCGCGTGTTTTACTGTGGTGCAAGCTGCTGCATGCAGCATCTGAGACAGACAACCTTTGTTGCAGAGTAGAAGAAAATTTAAATTTAAGAGGGTTCACCACCCTTTTGGCAGTTAGTAAATAGCGGTTCGCTCGGCCAAGAAGCATCCTACGTATATACAATTTTGCAAACTTGTCAATAAAGCATACATGGACGTTCTTACTGTCATAGATTTTCAAAATTTTGTCTTGATCAGCCGGAAAAAATTCACGAATATAGTCAATTTTGGACTTTTTAACAAAATCTGGAACAAATAATACACTTAATTATTACTAAAAGTTTGCTACACACAGTAAATTGTATTTGTTTGTTAATTGTGTTGTAAGTTAGGGTAGGTGAGGCCGAGGGTTTGTGGGGAGAGAGTAAAATCAATGTTTATTTATGAGTTGTGGATGACATGGATAAAATTAACGTGAAATGTAAACTAGGCCTATGCATTGCGTTGGTATTTTCGATATTTTCTGTGTAATGTACGAACAATTATAATTAAGCGAGCGAAGCGAGCGTTTCCATTTGACTCTGCCGGAAAAATTAGTCACTGGTTTTGTTGAGTTGAAATTTTGACCATCCGCAAGCTTCGTTCTCGATTGAATGCCATTAGTTTTGTGGCAAAATCGTTCAAAAAGTTAAAAAGTTACATTAAAGTTAACCGAAAGTTTTATTTTCAAACTAAACGGCGACAAAATCTGAGATAGCCAAATCATTTAAAAATGTCCGTCCGGTCACGAATATGTTAATTTATTTTGATCCGAAAAA
Organism: Sweltsa coloradensis; assembly: GCA_024449915.1. Taxonomy (NCBI): domain Eukaryota; kingdom Metazoa; phylum Arthropoda; class Insecta; order Plecoptera; family Chloroperlidae; genus Sweltsa; species Sweltsa coloradensis. The sequence goes on from JAMZAV010002880.1 coordinate 177,262, forward strand.
GTAGGTAGATAGAAATTACATTATAAACAAAAGAAAACGTTCCCATGACAACGAAAAGACGCGCAAAGTTTCTAATGCACTGCCACCGAGAAGTCATCAAAATATTTTCGAGGAAGCAGTCTATTATTTGTCAACAAAAAGTTTAATTAAATAGTTTTCCAAAAGGAGTAAAGGTCCTCTAAAGCTATCTATCCATGAAGTACAAAGTGACCATCGACGGACGCGTCGGGTATGGGTATGAGGCAGCTGCTAAGGGTTGTCGCGTGTAGTCGTAAAATAGACCACCCTAGAAACTGAGGGTTTTATACCTGCTGTATTAATTTATTTTTTGATTTTTTTGTTTAATTGCAAATATCTAATAACGTTGTTGAAATTTTAAAAGCGTGCGTCTGAATTTCATTTTTTTGGGACGAAATTCTACGAAAAAAAACTGACTGATTTACGGATAATGCTTCTATAACATATTTTGAAAATATTATAAAATAATATAATAATATTATGTATTTCAGTCATTTTTGATCGTAGACACTAGGGAAAAAAAACACATTTCATAACTCAAGTTACACATTTGAACCACGTTATGAAATATTTGCAATTATAAAAAAAATATTTTGCTGAATAAATTATTTTCATCACAATAGATTTGAAAGGGGCGAAGGGGCAGGTAGAAACAAACCATTTTCGCTCCCAATTTCGGTCACCGCCAAAAAAGGTGGAAAGGGAAAAAATGCAGACAATAGACGGGACGACCGATCCCGGTCTCGTCCGCCGATGGTCACTTTGTACCTCAAGAATGGATAGACTTTAGATGGCAGTAAATGCAATGTGGGTCTAGTATAGCACGTGCTCGCTTATCACGCGTCCAACAGAGCGTTTCCTAGTCAAAATACTTTCGAGGAAGCAGTCTATTTTTTGTCACCAAAGAGTTTAAATAGTTTTCCCAGGGAGTCAAGGTCCTCTAGATGGCGGTGGATTTTATCCACAAAGTAAAGGTTTACACAGGGGTTTACCCAAAATACCTTGGCAAAAAAAAAATAATTTTGGAAACATGGCCCTGGGGACACGAACGTCCCCAAATTTTAAAAATTTTAAAAAAAATGTGCAATGTGGGTCTAGCTATAGCACGTGCTCGCTCATCAACGTGTCCAACTGAGCGTTTCCTAGTTCTTATATTCTTATATTACTAGGAAACGCTCATTTGGACGCGTTGATAAGCGAGCACGTGCTATAGCTAGACCCACATTGCACATTTTTTAAATTTTAAAATTTGCGACGTTCGCTGTCCACAGGGCCATGTTTCCAATATTATTTATTATTGCCAAGGTATTTGGGTAAACCCGTGTGTAAACCTTTATTTTTGTGGATAAAATCCACCGCCATCTAGAGGACCTTGACTCCTTTGGAAAACTATTTAAACTCTTTGGTGACAAATAATAGACTGCTTCCTCGAAAGTATTTTGATTGAGTTCTTATATTCTTATATTACTAGGAAACGCTCAGTTGGACGCGTTGATAAGCGAGCACGTGCTATAGTAGACCACATTGCACATTTTTTTAAATTTTAAAATTTGCGGACGTTCGCTGTCCACGGGCCATGTTTCCAATATTATTTATTATTGCCAAGGTATTTGGGTAACCCGTGTGTAAACCTTTACTTTGTGGATAAAATCCACCGCCATCTAGAGGACCTTGACTCCTTTGGAAAACTATTTAAACTCTTTGGTGACAAATAATAGATTGCTTCCTCGAAAGTATTTTGATTACTTCTAGGTGGCAGTGCATTAGAAAGTTCACGCGTCTTTTCGTTGCCATGGCAACGTTACTTTTGTTATAATGTTATTTCCATTTACACTACTTATCGGATCAAAATAAAATTAGCTTATTCGTGACCGAACGGACATTCTAAATGATTTGGCCACCTCAGATTTTGTCGCCGTTTAGTTTGAAAAAAGTCTTTTAACTTTAATGTTACTTTTTAACTTTTTGAAACGATTTTGCCACAAAACTAATGGCATTCAATCGAGAACAAAGCTTGCGAATGGTCAAAATTTCAAATCGATCCGAAGCTCCGTTCGAACGTTATGGCGAGACATACAAACAAACAAAAAAATAACCAAAAAAAACAAAGCTAGTGACTGTTTTTTCCGGCAGAGTCAAATGGAAACGCTCGCTTCGCTCGCTTAATTATTATCATTGGATGAGCGAAGCGAAGACTTCAATTGTACTTGCCCCGAGAAAAATAGCTCGTTTTTTCTGTATGTTCGCTCTCTACCGGGCAAACGGTTTAATGCGATCTTGATGAAAATTGGGGGGGAAATTCGAAATTTCTGAACTTAGATCTGGGTACTATCGAAGAAATATTTCTCATGAATATCGTACTTTTACGATTTTATTTCGATTATTAATACGATTTTTTCGTGATATTTGGGACGATTTTGACCTAACAAGTAACAAGTAACTAACGAAACTTGACAATATTCACCTACAATGCGTACAAAAAGTACGTCTGGGCCTCGAAATGTTTTTTTTGTGTCACTTGTCAAAATACGGCATGTGGGGAATTAAGTATATTGTGCTAGATAAATTATTCACAGTTTTATCACACACATGCTCCATAGCCCTTAACAATTGTAGGCCTAGATGATCGTGTAGGAATCTTTCCTTAAAGGGGCTATTACCCCCAAAAATTATTTTTTACCAGTTAATCTGTCTGTAGACTAATACTACACTTAAGTGATTGTGTAAATAACTAGAAAGCTTCGCAAATGCTTTTAAGGCGCGTTGTTGGATGAGCGTATTTTTTTTTAAACGAAAAAAGCGTAAAATTGCGATTTTTATGAGAAACTTTTTTTCGATTGCACTCAAATTTCACACCAATATATAAATTCATAAAATTAAGATCGGTGAAAAAATCATTACAATCAGATAAATCATGTAAGTGTTATAAGTCGAAGAAATTTTTAAAAGTCGAAAAAATGGTAAAATTGTTATTTTCATGAGAAATAATATTTTGATTGCGCTAAAAAACGTGGCAGTTCTAAGTCCAGAGATTTCAAAGGCCTCCAGAAAATTTCATCGCAATTTGATTATCGGTTTAGCCGGAATTGTGTTAACAGACACACATAAATACAACAAAAATAACTTACCGGATTTTTTCTCCAGTGTAGTGATATGGAATCTTCGCTTCGCTACGCTCATCCAACTATGATCTTACACGAATTCTTAATTTTTTGGTTGTGAAATTTGCGAAAATTGGCGTTTTAATGAATTTGTGAAATCGGCTTTAAACTGCTTATTTTACTCCTCGTAGATACTAGAGCATCGTATTAAACAAAAATAGCCGTTTATATCACCGTGTTTTAAAACTGCACAAATATACTCTCAAACACGCAAAAATGTGTGTCCTAAACTAAAATCACTCCCATTCTTGGTAATCAACATATTTTGACCGAACAACGTGGCCAAATTACAAAGCAAAATATAGTGGATTTACAAGTCGCGCTAGCGCGAGGCTTGAGCCGCTTCACGGAGGGCGTGGAAAACCTCGTTGACGCGACAAAATCGCGAATCGGTCCGCGTACGGCCGCGATACGATAATTTGTGGGTAACGTTTGTCGTTTATCCGAAGTCCTGTGACAAATTTGTTTTCCGGGACACTTTCGGTACACCGCCGGACGCTGTCCGCTGCCTCTTAAGTACGGTGCAAAATGATTTTCGAAATCAGATCATTTTTACGCCTTTTGTGTAAAAAGTGTAATGTTTTCCTGGGCCAATTGTTCTGGACTCTGGTAGACTGTAATCGCCATCCCCAGCGTGTAAAAAAAATTGACCCACTTTAACAATTTTTCGAAATTATTCGGGACGTCAATTAATTCCGGTCGCTTTTTCCCGGGACGAACAATTTTTGCCTTGTCCGTTCCGGTTCTATAGTGCACAAGATGGAACCCGATCGGCCGGAAAAATGCGAGCTATCAAAGAAACCAATTTTTTTAGATTTCCCAAAAATGGGCGACCATTTTAAAAGAAAATTATTCAGTATTAGGACCATAACCTCTGATGGGAACCCCTAACGCCATTGGAATCGCCCCTAAAATGACATGGCCTGAATATATTGATGAAATGTCTTAGTTTCCATTTCCAAAACACCACTTATAGTAGTTCATCTCGAAGGCAAGAAGGCCTAAAATGGGCTCAACTTGGGAAGCAAGGGCTAACATATACAATTCGGTTCTACACATCACGGAGCATGTATTGTTGTATAACTGAAGAAAAAATTTCACTGCTAACAATACGTCACGACGCTTCAAAGATGGCCGACGCTTTATTTCCAACCCCCGCACATTGACTTACTAAAACCAAAATAAAAGTCAGAAAAAAAATTGCAGACACTTGATTTTACTGTATTCAATTTAGAAGGAAATTTGAAAATACAAATTCAATTTACATAAAAATACAACAAAGGAATAGTCCCGTTATAGGTCGAAATAGACCTTGTGAACCCACTTTTTTCCCAACAACGCTTTAATTTTCGGACATCTCAAAGTGTACATTATAAATCCGATGATTTTGGAAAAAAAATCACTAAGTGTGTCAGCATATTGGCAACAAGATGGCTATAACATAATTTGTATATAATGGCTTTTCAAAATAAAATAATTACAAAACTAAACATGTGCGTATTATGAATCTCATTAATATCCTGTGATTTGCACTTATAGTGCAGTCCCTGTCCATAAGACCCGTAGGAATTTCGACCTGGATGGTTTTATCTTCTAGTCCTGTTAGGGTGTGTTTTAAGGATAGAAAAAGCTTGGGTAGACATCTGTCATTACTGGGCCTAAGTTTTTTACGACGCCATCTTCTTTTAGGCACATGCATATAGAACACGCTCTTTGGGTTTTTATATATTTTCTATAATTTTATTACAGCTGTAGTAAAACTGAAGTTATATTTGGATTCTACATGAAATTACCAATTAAATGCTATATTTGGTCATCCTGGGATTAATATAGTAAAACATATAACATTTGACACAAATATATTAGGAATGTAACTGGAAATTTATTTGAATGTTGAGCTTTTTCAGAATTGTCCCACGACACCAATAGAGGCCATTTTACAAGATGGCGGCGAAACATATTGTTTTTTTTTAATTTGATGATAGAATGTTGAAATTGGGGAAATACATAGAACATGCCATTAAAAATAACTTTTGTGTAGGGTCATGTGAAACTCAACAGAATGGCACCAATGGCGGCCATTTGAAAGAAGGCCGTCACACACATAAACCACGTTAAGAGAATATAGGACCAGTGAAAATAGGCAGTATTTTGAATATAACGTTGACTTCCAGCAAATTGCTGTTTTCTCGGCCGTTAATCAACCGATTGTCATGAAATCTTCAGCAATACAATTGTGAAGGTTTTCTATAGAGCCCTCTGGTGCCGGATTTAAGAAAATGTATACATTTATCTAGCATGAATTTTTAAAATGGCAACATTTTACAAAAATACTCCCCGCTCTTATTTCAGAAAACTTTTTCTCTATTGCCTGAATTGATGAATTTTTCTCTTCAAAACCCAGTCAACAGAATTGTTCTATCGCCAACCGTTTAGGAAAAAAACCAGCAATTTCCCAGGCATTGTTTTTCGTTATTTCTTCGACTGTAGTCCGCTAGATGGCGTTTGGCGCTGCGAAAAAGTCGTGAGACGATTTCGTGTTCGAGCGAGTGTTTTGTGGAATCTGAGGGGAGGTAAACTGACAAAATCTTGTTACGCGGGAAAGTCAATGTAAAATGGCCAAGGAATTTCCGTCGTAAAATCTATGCCAGAACCGGGATTTGTGATAAGGACCTTGGAGCATTTGGGTTGGAACTATGCATATAGGACACTATTATCATATTATTTGTCCCACCAACTATTATCAAAATAAAAAAATGTTTATTGTTTTTGTTCTTGTTTGTTGTAAGTAGTCTATACTATTTTTAAAAGTTCTATGCATTGTGTTTAGTGTAAGTGGTGATGCCATGTTTTTTATTTTCCTTTGAAAAAACGAATCTTTGGCCGGATTAAAACAATTTGATCGGCGATGACAATGGTAAAAATGAAGTGCCCTCATTTAGTTAATGAAACTGACGGTCTTGCTGAGATGATTGTCAGAAATAAGATTGATTGATATTGACCTTTTCGACTTACGACTTCGCCATGTGTGTAGCCATTTTCACTCCCCAAAAAAGTATCTGCCCAAAAAAAGGGGAATTTAAACCCGGCCCTTGTGCATGGGAAAAGCAAGAATTGTCCCTGAGGCCCCTTCATTTATCATATTGAAATTTATTTAAAATTTTATTATTGTTGTAATAAGGTACAAGCAAAAAAATTATAAAATTTTATGATTTTTTACCTAGGTAGCATTTTTAGCACAACAAATTGTTTACGTTTCACCAGATAGATTCTTCAATGTTGGGGGGAATACACAACAAAACGAAAATAGAAAAAAAATCAAGACCCTTTTTCTGGGTTTTTAAAACCCGGCCCTGGAAAGCCTTTCGGCCCCAAATTGTCCCCCACGTATTAAAATTTTTATCCCCTTCGTTTAACGGAGACAAAATTCTTTTTTGAAAAAAACGAAAAAATTAATGTAGGGTTTCTGGTTTGCTAGATATCGCAAGTCCCCGGAAACGATTACCCAAAATCATTTTTGGGTTTGATTATCGTTCGGTGAATGTGTGATTGTGTTGTTTGGGGGAGGGGGGGGGGAAAAGGGGAAGAAGCGAGCATGGGGGGTTCTGGCTACCCCATCCTACAGCGTCAGATAACACGTGCTGTATCCGGGGAAAAGCGTTGTTTTCCCTTATGAAGCATTTTTGGCTTTATTTTGACCCTTTTTTAACGTCTATTGACGTCAAGGGGGGTCAAAGGGAGGGGAAAAGAAAAAGTTACGTTTCAATGAAAAAAAAGGGAGATCCCCTTTTCATTTTAAGAACTCGGTTTGAAGACTAAGGTAAAAAAAAAAAAAATCCAGGGACAAGAGAGAACGGAAAGGGTTCTTGACTATAACCCTATTTTCTTGTTTGTAGAAATTTTCAAAAAAACCTTGAAATCAAACCCCCCCCACCCCCCCCCCCCCCCCCCCCCCCCCCCCCAAAAATTTACCAGGAGTTGGAAGTTATTGCTCTTTGAGCCCGGGGCGTAGGATTTACTTTCCGGACGATGTTTGCACTTTTAAAAATGAACAGAAAACAAAATGTAATAAAATAAATTCATAGCCGCTTTTTTCTAGAGATTTTTTTTAAAGTGATGAGGGGTGGGAACATGCTTTTTAGGCAAATTGCTTCACCGCAGGCGTCTGAAATTTTAAAACATATATAAACGATTACTAAATATAGGGGCTCTACGGGAACACTTTTCCTATAATTTTTTTTAAAATAATTTAGAAAAAATAATACAAAATCAATTAGTTTTAAACGAATTAAAAATTTTCAAAGTCAAAATTGATTAAAATATATTCGTGTTTTTTTTTTGATGTTTTTTTAAGAAAAATGTTAAATCTATGACCGAAAGGGCTGTGTATGTATGCTTTTTTTGCCCAATTTTGCAAAGTTTCAATATGTGGATGTTTTTCCCCCCCGGGGGAATAGTTTTTGCTAACTCCCAAAATGGTCCTTTTCTTCGATGGCGAGATTACTTATTGAAATTCCCAAAACTAATATAATATAATCTGCTCGCGTTTGTAATCACACTCAGGGTCCGCTCACAAAAGCGGCCACTTAAATTTGAAAATGGGGAAAAAACATTCAAAAAATTTAAACTTACACCTGCCAGGTCTTTGTCGGGTATAAAAAAACCCTTGTCTTTTGGGAAAATCGCACTTCTAACATTTATTTTCATATAAATTTTTTAAAAAAGGAACACTCATGGAACGTTTTCCCAGTCTTTCTTCACATCAAAAATTAAAAACAAGTCTCCCAAAAGTTTTTTCCCGAAAATTTTTAAATCCCCCCACACTCACAGATTTGAAAACTTTTTAAAATAAATCAAGGGACTACACAAAACTTTTTAAAAAAATGATGTAAAAAATGTGACGCGTGTTTACCCACGGGTGGTGCCAGCACCCCAAGAAAAACGTATAGCTTTGTTCCGAATACGATTTTTTTGGGTTTCGTCAATTCAATAAATATAATATTTAGATTGAAATCAAATAAACCAATATAAACTTTGCCTTTTTTTGTTTCCGGAGAGGATACTGCCACGGGACTAAAAAATTTCATTTCAAAAAATTTTAATTTTGAAGAACTCAAAAATTTCATTCTAAAATTTTGGATATTGGGTTTTCACATAAAATTTGGGAAATTCACAAAAAAAAAGAACACTTTGGAGCCGATGGTGTTTTTTGGGTTGCTTAATTTATCTAATTATGCACAAAAAGGACTATTCAAAACGAGAGTGGAGAAAGATGGGGGGTGAAGGACGAAAAAAAACATCCGTATACGGAATTCGAACCCACGTCCTCGTAGAGCCCTACGCAAAAAAATGTCGGAGTTTAAGAGAAATTAGATAATCATTTCTCTTTAATCGGGGCGCGACCCGAGTTGGGAAATTGTAAAAATTTTGAATAACATTTTGGTTTCACATCGATTCGTTTTTGTTTAGGGGCGTGGTGAGCTGCGGATAGAAGTTTTAGTTCTGCCCCAACGAAAAAAAATTTAAATTTTTCAAATTTAAAAATGTAAAAAAACGTATAGTTGATAAATGGTATGTATTTACAATTATCTATTTATATGCTAATTTATGAAAAAACCCTTTTTTTAGAAATAGCGTTTCCCAAATTGATATTAAAAAAATGGCAATGGGGTCGGCCGGAGGGCACTGGGGTAGGGGATCTTCGAATTTAAATTTTTTCAACTTTTTTAAAAACCTTTAAAAATAGGAAAAAAGCTTTAAATCCCGCCGCGTTTGGTTTGGGTGAGCGTTTTTTGGTGCATTGAGCTGCCAGGGTTATGGGATTTTTTGTTGTTCGTTTAAAAAAAATTACTTAGTTCAAATTTTTTAAAAAAAAATTTAAAATTAAAAAAAATAAACTTAAAATTTTAATTTTTTTTATTTAAACGTAATTTTTAAAAAAAAAAAAAAAAACAAAAAAATTTGGGGTTTTTTTAAGAAATAAATTTTTCGGGGGGTTTTTTTGGGTCAAATTAAAACGAATATATAAAATTTAAAAATTAAGGTTCTGTGAAAAAAATTAATTTTCAATAGGACAAGCATGTATGTTAAAAGTAAAAAAAATTTTTTTAAAAAAAGAAAAAAACCACAAAGTTTCTATTTTCATTAGAAAAATTTTTTGATTTTGCCAAATTTCACCACGAATATCTTAATTCATAAAAAATTTAAGGTTTTGTGAAAAAAAACATTTAAAAACGGATAAAGCATGTAGATGTTAAAGTAAAATAAATTTTTTCCCCAAAAAAAGAAAAAAAAAAACGTTTTTAAAAATTTCGTTTTTTTTTGAGAAATAATTTTTCGATTGTGCTCATAAACGTGGCATTTTTAAGTTCAGAGATTTTGAAAAGGGCCCCCATAAAATTTCATTTTTTTTAATTTGGGGTATCGGTTTAAAACCCGGGAAACGTGCTAACAAAAAAGACAAAAATACAGAAAAAAGAAAAAAAAAAATATTCCGGGATTTTTTTTCCCCCAGTGTTTTGTGAATGGGAAACTTCGCTTCGCCCCGCTACCCCTCGCTACGCTCACCCAAAAAATTCAAAAATATATGAAAATTTTCTATTTCAACGTAAACCCGGGGAGCTTTATGGTCGGTTCGCCGCCCCCGGGCCCCCCCCATATCCGCCCCCGTCGTACAAACCAATGCCAGTTATAAACATTAACTTTTTCCCTTTACCATGGCTAAAACTGATTTAATTTTGAAATTTTGGGTTTTGGGGATAGTACAAATTAAAATATTTTGTTTCCCTTTTAAAGCAAAATTACTTTTTCGCGCTAGTGCTTTTCATGTCATTCCCTTTTGTAAGGGGATAGAGGTTGATTTTGATTTTTAGTCAAATAAAATGTTTTGGGTAATATATTTTCGTAGTAAATAATATTTTAATGTATAACTTTTTATTTTAATATATCGCAATTATTCAAAATGAGCACATTGCCATAAATTTTCTCGAAAAAAAAACGGAAAAATAGTAAAGAAAAGGGTCATCAACAAAAAAAAGTTAAAGCAGTATTTAGGGAAATCGTATTTTTTTTACCCCCCTCCTCATATTTTTGGGTATGAAATAAATTTCCCAATCACTGTTTTTTTAAAGGCCCCCCCCAACCCTTTAAACCCCAAAAAAAATTTTTGGGTGTACTTTTCACTATTTAGATCAAACAAAAAAGGGGGAAAAAATATAATTTTTTATTAATTTTTGTTTTTCATTTTGTAAAAAATGTTTGGTTGATACTGATGATATATCTTAAAATAAAAAATTGAAGACCCAAAAAATTGGGTAAAAAAATAACCCAAACATCCCCCCTTCAAAAAGGCTAGAATTTTAATTTTTTTTCCTTTTCTCACCTGATGGGCATGAGGGCCCGATGTCCAGAAACACCGTTTTTCAACATTAGTTTCAATTCAAGTGTCAACACGCTGTTTTTTTTTGGTATTGTATAGATGGATGACTATAGATGACTATGCGTGTATGCCTAACACGACACTTGGCAAATGGTTAGTTCAAGAAGATTGTCCCCACAATAAGTGAAATAAATAAAATAACCTTTGTTTTGACAAAAGTATTTTTTTTTGATTTTGGCGTAAAAACTAACTATATTCCATCCCATCTAAAACACAGAAGAAATATGTACAGGAATAAACCTCCTGGAGTGTGACATCAGTGTTCCCAGACCCGATCTAAGAAACTACGACGACTGCAAGCGACACGTCATTGCGATTTCCGTGCATTACTTGCTGGGTCTGTGATTGTGATTGTAAGTGTCGAGTTACTTATACCCCCCACTCCCAGTCTCCCACGGCTCGCCATCATTACCCCTACCCTCCAGCTCACCCCCGGATGCGAGATTTTTAACGGTCTAATCGGAGAAGCCCGCGTCTCTCAAAGTACCATATTGTCTTAATGATATCATCTTTTTATTTGATGGTATACAAGAGGGCACGCTTTTGAAAAAATTACGGTTTATGGGGTTATGACAATTCAATGCTGTTTAAAACCAATAAAAATTGCTGCTCTATCGAAAAAATGCAGATGCTAGCGGCATCGGCGGGGCCGAGCGGGCCAATGGTCGATCGGTATTTTAAATTAGTGACCACGATTGGCTAGAACTAGCCCGCCGGTGACGTCACCATCTGCAAACCTCCGATGGAGAAAGATAGTATAAGGATCTGCTACCGCATAGCTACATTAATTGCTATGACATTAAAAACTAGCATAATACCATACTTATAATAATACAAGTGTTTTTCATACACATAAAAAAAGAAATTTGACTAGTTTCTATAACACATAAGGTTCTATCTAGTTTATGAATTTTTAATATGAAAATGAAAATGTTCATGTTCCCATTTAATTTTAAGTAATTAAATTCTCGTTTTGTAATAGGCGATAGTCCGCTAATGACTGTCATTTGTGCAAAATTTGTTCTTTTTTAGTTAATCCTTTTGGGACCCACAACATATAACAGATTTAGCTTTTAGCCAGCTAACTATAAGGGGCCCCATCCACCCAATCAAAAGAAGAAAAAAACTTTGTAGAAATATTTGGTTGGATATATATCCAAGTAAACAAGGTGAAGATAAAAATAAAGTTTTATCTGTTACGAAACATCAATAAAAAAATTTGAATTGCATTTAGCAACATTAATGTTGCTATTTGCCCTACTTTCCTACTGTGATTATCTTCATCCTAAACTCCATCGCACTTCGTAATTTAATTTGTGGTTTTTTTGATGGCAATGTACAGGAACTCGAAAACATGGTCTTCAATTTATTTTCCCCATGATTTTCTACATTTTTTAACTTTGTCCTATTCATGCATTCTAAATAAATTTTATGAACAGGAGGTAAAACTTTTGGCAACTGTTTGGCTGCTTTTTAACGACCTCTTGGGAAACCTAGTGGCAAACGTTTGGCGTATTTTGGAAATTTCCCTTTAATGAATTCTTGTCTGTCTTGTAAGGGTTGCCAACAGGTTACCAAGAGGTAGTTTTTTGACAAAAACGAGTTGTGGCTTATTTTTGGCTTCTTCTCTTCTTCTGGCGCCTATACTGGGTGAATTCTTGGTTTTTTGTTTGATACTTTAAAGTAACCTATTAGCTAACTGCGTGTTGACTGTTTTTTATCCCTTTGGTAACCAGTTGGGTTGATTGGATATGCACTTTGGCTATTCGAGACGATGAGGGGAGATAGATGAGGAGGAAGTATCAGCAGAATGGAAGAGGGGAAAACCGGTACCGGCCCGTACCCTACTCCGTTCGATAAGACCAAGGGGACCAATGGCTTAATATCCCATCCAAAAGGACAGTGTAACCCTTTGACAGTCATATGGGGGGTAACCATTTGGGAAAAACCTTTTGAGATCTACTGGGAATAGCACTATCAGATCGGGATTGAACTTGAAATAAGTAATCTAATAGTAAAAGGCCAGTTATTAAAGCAAGTTGCAGGTTTCTCTCACTTATGGTTTCATCAAATCTTGACAAATGGCGAAATGGATGCCGTTGGTGTCACAGTGCAGATGTAACTTGTGAACACATAAACACTCTTCATCCAGTAAACATTCCCCATGTGTGAAAAATTTAAACATTGTATTGCCCATTTAGGAATATGTTTTATTGAAGCTAAATTTAAAACTCAGTATAGGTGGGTAGAGAGCTAATGGCGGGCTTGCTAAAACTGAGAATGGAAAATGATAATAGTTAATTCTGTGTTTATGTTTGTGGGCCCCCAAAGGGAAATAAACTATGAGAAACCAAATTTAACACCAATGACAATCTTTCTACCGGGCTGTCCTTCAACAATTGAGAATTAATTACATTAAAATTAAATGGAATATAAACATTTCCATTTTTCATTTTTAAAAAATTCGTTAACAAGATAATGTGTTATAGAAACTAGTCAATTGCTTTCAATGTGTACGGAAAAACAGTGTAGCCTATTGTATAAGAATAATATTATTGTAGTTTTAAGTCTTGGCAATAAATGTAGAAATGCGGTAGCAGATCCATATAGGCCCCACTACATTGTTTCTAAAAAGTATTGAATTGATATAACACACGAATTTTTCAATAGCGTGCCCTACTTTATACCATCAAATAACAAGATGATATCATTAAATTTTCGTGGTTTATGTGTTTTGACGGCCATCTTTCAAAAATGGCCGCCATTGGTGCCATTTTGTTAAGTTTTACATGACGCTACACAAAAGTTAATTTTCAATGGCATGTTTATGATTTACCCAATTCAAACATTTTTTCATCAAATTTTAAAAAAAAAATGTTTCGCCGCCATCTTGTAAAATGGCCTCTATTGGTGTCGTGGGGGCAATTTTGAGATAGCCCAACATTCAAATCATTTCCCGTTCCATTCCTAATATAGTGTGTCAATTGTTTTCATAAATCATAATGATATGATATGATGATGGTATCATAAACGAACAATCGGAATCACTTATCAGCATGTCTTATAATATGTAATTTTCTATAAATAATCCCCTTATGTCCCAGGATGACCAAATATATCATTTAATTGGTAATTTCATGTTTTAAAAATCCAAAATATAACTTCAGTTTTACTACAGCTGTAATAAAAATTATAGAAAATATATGAAAACCAAGAGCGTGTTCTATATGCTGTGCCTAAAAGAAGATGGCGTCGTAAAAAACTTAGGCCCAGAATGACAGATGTTCTACCCCAGATTTTTTCTATCCTTAAAAACACACCCTAACAGGACTAGAAGATAAATCCACAGGTCGAAATTCCTACGGGTCTTTTTGGACAGGGACTGCACTATTAATGTGCAAATCACAGGATATTAATGAGAATCATTATACGCACATATTAAGTTTTTTAATTATTTTAGTTGAAAAGCCATTATATACAAATTATGTTATAGCCATCTTGTTGCCAATATGCTGACACACATTAGTGATTTTTTTCCAAAATCATCGGATTTATATTTACACTTGAGATGTCCGTAAATTAAGGCGTAGTTAGGAAAAAAGTGGGGTTTACGAGGTCTATTTGACCAATAACAGACTATTCCATAGTTGTATTTTGTAAATTGCATTTGTATTGTTTTAAATTTCCTTTCTGAATGAATACAAGTAAAATCAAGTGTCTGCAGTTATTTTTCTGACATTTATTTTGGTTTTAGTAAGTCAATGTGCGGCGTTGGAAATGAAGGGTCGGCCATCTTTGAAGCGTCGTGACGTATTGTTAGCAGTGAAATTTTATTTTCAATTATACAACAATACATGCTCCATGATGTGTAGAACCAAATTGTATGGGTTAGCCCTTGCCCCCAAGTTGAGCCCAACTTTCGACCGAGATGAACGACTATTAGCCCCCCCCCCCCCCCCCCCCCCCCCCCCCCCCCCCCCCCCCCCCCCCCCCCCCCCCCCAAACCCGGTATTGAACCTCGCGGTTTGGCAACTTTCGGGTACGCAAAGTCTTAGCCTCTTCGCCCCGGTTCCGAGAGCCGAGAGGACCAATCGGACAATAATGCGCCCCTTTTAAAAATCCGGAAAAAAGATTTTACGGACGTCTAAATCTTCGCCTCGTCCGCGCAAAATCCGTAAGCCCAAGATGGACAGGATCAGATACTGCACATTTCATAAATCCGGGCAAAGTTTTCCCCCTGACCCCTTTTCCGGTTGGTCAAAATATGCACCTCCCTCCGCCGGCTCCGTAGAGCCCGAGATTGAACCTGATCGGACTGTTTGTGGAAAGATATAATCCAACCAAAACAAAATTTGTTAAAAAAAAACGGCAGCCAAGCTCTCCTTCAAAAGTCTTCGGCTGTGAATGCTGTAGAATAGTTTTTGAGCCCAAGCTTTTTATTCTTCTCCAGTTTCGCTTTGAAATAAGTAAGATCATTCGCCTGGTTTACGAGCGCCAAGCCAACGATTTTTGTGGTAAAAAAAGTAAAAATTTTTCAACTCGAAATCATAAAAAAATGGCTTGGCCATTGAAATTTGGTCATGGCAAGATTTTTTTATGAGTCGAGTTTTAAAATTTTATTTTTACCACAAAAATCGTTGGTTGGGGCTCGTCAACAGCGAAATGATCACTTTTTTCAAAGGCGAAATTTGGAAAAAGAATAAAAAGTTTGGCTCAACTTCATTTCAGCATTCACAGCCGAAGATTTGAAGAGAGCTTGGTGCCGTTTTTTTTTAACAAATTTTTAATTGGTTGATATTAACTTTTGTGTTCGTGTTGCTATCATTGGTGCAGCGGCAAAACGGCAAGTTTTGAAAGTTGGACCCCTACCGCGGCTAGGAACAAGATGATATTTACTTTTTAGAAAGATTACTTCAAAATACATACGATAAGCCGTATCCGAGAAAAAACCATCTTGTTTACATGCCGTTTGGCACTTGAGTGCGTCGCGACGTTCCGCACGGCGGTCATCTTTGATCATTATTTCAAAACCAAAACTAGGGTACATAAAAACTTTGTACCATTGTTTAGAAGAAGATAGCACTTTTTCAGTGAATACCCACATTAACCCATTAAAAATATTTTAGGGTATTTTTTAAATTTGGCCTAAAACGCAAAAATGTGACTTTTTATCAATTTACTTGGATATTCAATGTCACTTAACGAGAAGAGTTGTAAAAAATATTGTTGGTTTTTTCAGTCTTAAAAAAATGCTGTCACATGTGTTAAATACTACAATGCACAGATAGTTACACAAAGTCACTGAGATTGTGCATGACATGCGTTTGTCGGCCGCGCGTCTATTTTCTTCCGCTGACGCTTCCGTACGGCGCTTCACTCTTTTGATCATTATTTCCAAACTAAACTACGGTTACATATAAAAATTTAGTACCATTGTTTAGAAGAAGAATAGCACTTTTCAGGAATACCACTTTAACCAATTTAAAAAAATATTGTAGGGTATTTTAATTGGCCTAAAACGCAAAAATGTGGCTTTTATCAATTTTATTTGGATGTTCAATGTCACTTAACGAGAAGAGTTGAAACATATTGTTGGTTTTATCAGTTTTTAAAAACATGCTGTCACATGTGTTATAATACTTCAATGCACAGATAGTTACCCCAAAGTCACTGAGATTGGCATGGACATGCGTTTGTTCGGCCGCGCGTCTTATTTACTTCCGCTGTCGCGCAGTGTTCACTGTGAGTTCCGGGCGCCGAACAGAACACATATAGAGAAAAATGGAAATACAACTTTTAAATCAATTAAATATGTAAGAATTTAAATCAATTTCTAAAAAAAATTGACACACGTCACGTCAAATTATAATTAAGGGTGTAGCACGTATAGGCATGTTAAAGTGTGTATGACATCTTGGTGTGGCTTTTATGGAATGTAATATAAAGATACCAAAAAACATTATGTTCCCATAAAATGAATGAAATATTAAAATTAAAATATGAAGGGTATTTTATTAAAACCTGTATAGGCTTTACCTATTGTTGTTTTTTTAATAAGTAAGTTTGGCTCACCATTCTCGGGGTTGCAGGACTTCTCGGTGCTAAATTATTTTTACGCATAGGATTATTTTATAGAAATTTTAACCATTTTTAGTTATGGATGGATTCTGAAGAGTGTAATATAGATCTTTGAATCTGTCTTTCGTGTTCTACCTTGGATTTTCTGAAAATAAATTGTGTCCAGCTATTACTTACATAAATATACAACATTACGTTATAGTTTGCGTTTTTCAATCTTTACAGTATTTATAATTGCATGCTTGTATACATTCAGTTTATTTACATTTCTCCAATTTCCATCACCCCCACAAGCGTTGTTTGTGCCCTAAAACCCCAATAAACTAACTAACTAACCCACAAGCAGTGATACAAAGCTCGTTTGCATTGGCACTTGTCTGTTTCACACTGCTTGTCACTACTATAAAGAGGGTTTTGATTTGTTGACGTAAATACAATATTATAAGACGTTGTATGTTCTCCAACCGTAGTCGAATGACTGCAATAACGGTTTTCCCAACATGGCTTTAAACCCCATTCTAACACCATACCAAACATTGAAAATTGGCCCTCTTAGCATGCAGTTGAAATGCATTATCACAGTAGGGGTTCATTAGGGTTAATATTTATTTATCCGTATTTTTAGTTAGAGCAAAATTAAATGTGTGAGAAAATTCACTTCCAGCTTTCGAAAATGACAATACAGTTACATTTTTAACAAATCATGTTCAAGTAATTTTGACAGTGCACACAAAACATGCCCATCCATAGAGTTGATGTTGATTGCAATTAGTTTTTTTATTTGGGTGGTAATATATAAACCAAGGCATGTCGTTGGACTCTGACCAGGTTTTGAGCTGCTTTTCATAAAAAAAATGCATTAGAGCTTCCATTACGATGTAATAACTCGTACACCACGATTAGTGTTAACCTTGCAGAAGAGATTGGCAGTCAATCAGCATATATTCCCAGTATAGTTATTAGTTGGTAAGTCCCATCACCAAACATTGATTTTTTTACTGGCCAAAAACGCTATGTATTATGCATGCCACCTAAACGCATTCTTATTTTACAGGAGAGAGCAGCGGGTTTACCCCGGTTTACTCCATAAGATTTTCAGTTCATTGCTTTTTATGGCAAGATCTGCAGGGGCCCTTTAATATGAGTTTGGTCGATCTTCTCAGCAACGTTACCAAAGGTTTGAGAAGTGCAGTGTATATGAAGAAAACGTCAGAAGACTGATGATGATTTTGAAGTTTTAAAAGCCTCCCCATGATGATGGAATCTTGAAATATCACTATATAAATCGGTGAATAAGCGATACATTTTTTCAAACTAGGCACTTGATTTGTGATTAAAGATAGGTCTCCTCATCAAAGTTTTGTCTGTAATTTCTCGTGGTTCGGCGTGGGGTTTACATATTGAAGTATAATGTATTTATCTGATATTTGATTCTTCTGATGTCAGAAGTTTGTACTGCCAATTTGGAATTTTAATTCACCACAGTTCTTTAACATAGACGACGACTGTGTCATGAGTTTGGTTTTTACCGTCAATGGTTTCTTCTTAATTGAATAGAAATTAAATCCATGAGGTACGAACAAGTCATCTTCAAGTACTAACTGGCAGTTAGCAAATACGTCTCAAACCTGGGAATATTGTCGTTAAAAACAACTACGTACATCCAGTGGAGAATGCAAAAATGTGCAAAAAAGTTTTGTCCCAAAACTGAGAATGCACGAACACTCCTAAAGCAAGAGGTGGTACTTACATATTTGGATTGTGCTATTAGGTTATGACACCAATGCTAGAGATGAGAGGATATCTTGGGTTTAAAGTAGGCACAAACACCAAGTCCATCGAAAGAATCATAGCATCATTAACGTATCGTTTGCACACATTTGTGTATACTGTCACAAATGGTAAAGAAATCTGAATCTCTTTTACTCTTCATTAAGCCTCACACTAATGAATTTAGCAGCAGATTTGGTGCAAGAACCCTTTTCTTGGAAGGTTTGATGTCCACGTTTCGTTCTTCGTCATAATTGTTTCTTGTCAGTCTCTTCGAGCTTAGGGCACCTTTTATAAAGTTTCACCGACACTCAAACAGTATTGTAGAATAAATTGTATTTAGAGTTTTACCCACTCAGTTTATAATGATTTTCAGTGGGGGACAGTAAATCAAAGCGACCAAGCCACCCCCGTAGGTCCCGACGCAATCGACCTCGCCTTCCGGTAACCTCTTTATAATATGGGTGTATTTTTTTCAATAGCACAAGATAATTGATCAACAGCCCCAAAGGCAAGAAGAGTTTGGAATTTCACATTTAGTTTTTTAGTATATATATATCTTTATACGGTAAAAAGATACGAGATAATACGTATTTTGGTACAGGTCGATAACAGACCCAGTGTCTAAAAAATTTGCCGTCACAGAATAGACAGCGTATGATCGATTACTTTCTTGAGGGTTTAGTACTTTGTTTTTGGTTCGTCATCCATAGATACAATTTGTATATACAGAAATCTGAAACACAGTTTTCCCATTTTGGCATTGCATTAAGAAAATGATATCAAATACTCCATGCAATTAATGTTCGATCATGATGGGATTGAATCATGAGAATACTGTTTTCCAGTTTATAGCTTATATATAATATTATCGTGATTTACATAACAAACACGCAAATAATCTCAAGCCCCGGAACAAACAAAATAAACGTTGTGCTACAGTAGCATGTTTCCAACGAGATGGTCTTTAAATTCCAAAATTTATTTTGAGTGTTGGCCACACTATTCAGTTTAAAAATTACATCAAATGAAGCAGCACTGTTTAAAAAAAAATATTAATTTGTGATGAAAGACTGCAATGCAGCTTTGTTCCTGCATTTGCGTTTGATTGACAAAAAACTGAACCAAATGTTCAATTTAGATAAAATATGAGATAATAGCATTTAAAGAACTTTCACTGCTAAATCACAAAGACTTTTCGTTGATACCTACATGGCCGAATGGTAACGTATGAGCGGTTTGGAGCTTACAATCACTATGTGCTTGGCGGGACAGCGGAACTAAATAAGACGCGCGGCCGAACCAAACGCATGTCATGCACAATCTCACCGACTTCGTATAACTATCTGTGCATGTAGTATTATAACACATGTGACAGCATGTTTTTAAGACTGATAAACCAACAATATGTTTTCAAATGTTCTCGTAAATTGGCATGAATATCCAAGTAAAATTGATAAAAAGTCACATTTTTGCGTTTTAGGCCAATTTAAATACCCTAAAATATTTGTAATGGTTTAAGTGGGTATTCACTGGAAAGGGATATTTTTCTTCTAAACAATAGTACTATATTTATTAATGTATCTTGTTTTGGGTTTTGGAAATAATGATCAAAAGAGGTGAAGCGCCGTGCGGAAGCGTCGCGGCGCACTCAAAGCGCCAAAACGGCATGTAGAAACAAGATGGATTTTTCTCGGATACGGCTTATCGTATGTATTTGAAGTAATTTTTTCAAAAAGTATAAAATCATCTTGTTCTACCGCCGGTAGGGGTACTCATCGAAATAAGCGTTTTCCGGGCCGCCTGGCCGCTCGACCACATGGGTGTGAATGATGGACTTTGAATGATTAAATTTGTTAAGTTCAAAGTTGTTTTTTGACCCTTTGGGGCCCACGGCCCCTCCCCCCAAAGATACTTCTTGTGTTTTAAGCACTAGATATTTATAATGGTTAAGAGCATGTTTAATTTCAAGCTTGTACAAATTACTACGCCTGAGTAATTACGCGTTTTGATTTTGATTTTTATTTTCCCCGGTCCCAATTGCCCGGTTTTGGTTATATGAGGACATCTGAGTGTGGCCCAATTTTCAAAGTTCTAAGATGAACCGTTTTCTCAGTATAGCGTATTATTCATAAGAGTACGGAATTACCAACTTTTGATAATTTTGATTTTCTCCGGTACCCGTTACCCAATTTTGCTTGCCATATTCAAAAGTGATAAAGAATGAGAGATATCAAAACGTATTCACGTTTGAAACATCTCAGTTGTAGCGTTTTCTTTGAATGATTCATTTCTTAAAGTTCAGATATGTTTTTTGTCATTTTTGGGCCCATGGTTATCCCCAAATTTAGCCCCTTGTGTTTTGGACGCAAGATATTTATAATGGTTAATAGCATGTTTAATTTCAAGTTTGTACAAATTACCACGCCTTGGGTAATTACGCGTTTTTGATTATCATCCAAATTTTGATTTTCTCCGGTCCCTGTTACCCGATTTTGGTGTTTGAAAGCAAACGTCACTGCGTCTGAAGTACATCTAAGTGTGGTCCAAGTTTCATAGTTCGAAGATTTACCGTTTTACTCTGTAAATAAATTAATCTCCGCGGAGAACTCTAGCCAGCCAGCCAGCCACCCACCCAGCCACCAGCCAGCCGAAAGGAATTTGACGAGTTTGAGAGCCTTTTTTAACACAGAACGAGTTGTCGGATCGGGGTGATTTTTTTTGAATGTCATAGACCACATACCAGGTCATATACCGAGTTTCAAGATTGTAACTCTTTCGGGGCGGCGTGTGCAGATAGCTGAAAACCCCCCAACTCTCGTAGCTGTATATAGGGCTGGAGTTCGTGTCGCCTAAGCAGTCGCATGCGCTTGTCTGCCGGGCGACGACCGTCGCCCTAGATTATATACGACAATTCAGAAATTAAAAAAGTCCGCCCCAACCGGGAATCGAACCACGGATCTCCCGCATTCCAGACACGCATAGAGTTCGCTAGATTAGCGATTTATCTATTTGTAGCGATAGTTCATATAATTTTTCATTTTGGACATAATATTTCCAATTAATTCAAAAAACTTGAATTGATATCAACCAATATTTGGAACGTTCAATTTATTAACAATTGTCATTTAAAATTATATCCTTATGATTATGATATTAGATATTACTATTGTTGTCCTCCTTTTGTAAATCAGTTTTTAACTGAATAGGATAGACGTTTAAATAAATAAATAAAATCACTTAACATTAAACTTATCTCAATCATTGATATAATTTCGAGATTATTAAGTAATAAAAAATCGGTTCTTGTCAGTTAGTTTTCAAATTGGTAGTGATTTAAACTTTATCTACAGCGCACAACTACCTTGCAATACAGTCACATTTGAGGAACTCCAGGACATCGTTTAAGCAAGGTTCCGTGTGCTACTTCCCTCATTCTTCAGACCTCAGACCGAAGATCGCTCTCTTCTTTAGTGAATGCTGAAAATTGATCCAATTTTATTCATATCAAATCCCAAGTAGCACAGAAAATGAGTGCGCTTATGGGCCATCAGCGGCAAAGTGATGGCAAAGTTTTGCGTTGATGGGCCCGCCTATGGCCCATAAGCAACCAACCGACAGGCGGCGAACAGTAGGCCGGCCCGCCTATGGCCCATAAGCAATGCAACCGACAGGCGGCGAACAGTAGGCGGCCTCCTATGGCCCATAAGCGCAAAACCGACGGGTATCTAATGAGAGTATATAACACATTAGATGATGGATTTAAAGGAATAATTTAATTGTCAATTTCATCATGTTTTGCTAAATCATTCTCGCTCTTCTTCGTCGATGTGAGGAATATTGACGCTCTCACATTCAAGGTATATCATTTTAGTATCATTTAAACTTATTATTTGATAATATTAATATTATGATAATTATTTTTATTTATTTCAACAAATCAAGCTACAAAGTACACTTAACAAGTTGAAGAGAATCAGAGAGAGCATAGCCCCATAGCAAGAATGCCTGATTCCCTTCATTAAAACTAATCAAAATAACTTAATGTAATTTGAAAACAAAGGATAAAATAGTCAATAAATTAACATAATGTTATAATATATTATGATATATCATTCCGATACCGAATACTCCACGTAGGGTTTCCAAAATAATACTTTGATTATTGCATTCAATCGACATAATTTTTAAATTAATTTCAAAAATGTTTATAAATACGGTAATTAATTTCATTGCAATATGCGAAATTAATCCGCTGTCGATAATGCTGTCACGTATCTATAATATGCCTTTGCACTTGCCGTTTCGTAGTGCGAATTTCACATACTTGACGCAGATGGAAGAAAACGAAAAATCTCTTTTAATAGAAATATATTCATTATAAATAAATAATATGTCATATTTTATGTTTGTAGAACTACAGCAAATAAATCGGACTAATTTATATTTAAAATTTTCCTAAATCTTATTTTATCAATGATATGATCATATTATGACATTGCCAAAACTATTTGTTATTTATTTTTGGGTTGAGCAGTACGCCCAGTATAGACGATTATAGTAAAAATTATGACACGTTTATCCCAGACATAATTATTCCAGCTAGTAATTTTTTTGTTGAAAGGCAGATTTTTTTCTATTTGTAACACTTACTCTTGTCTACAAACTGACATACTTGAAAATTGCACTTACGAATTTTTTCTTCCGCCGGTACGAATAGGTGGAAGAAATAAATTATATAGTGCAAGATATTAACGACAATTTTTTTCCAAGTAGGGCCTAATAGAAATAAAAATCATCCTTCAAACCAAAATTTATGAGCAGGGATATGTCCGGGATATACGTAATTAATTTCTCTGTAATTACTATTAAACCCAAAAATAAAAATAAAATGTTTTGAAAATAAATATCAGATGATCATAATTGATAAACTATATCCGTTTTTTGTTTTAGTTATACAAAAAAAAATTGCCGATATGGAATATTTGGTGTAGGCCTATATCAAAGTAGGGAGAGAGGCTTAAATTTAGCGATTACTTTACTGTCTGTCCGTCTGCCCGTGTGTGACTGGTAAAAATAATAATAAATGCAAATCCAACCTGAGCTCCTAATCACTTTCCAACAATTTAATTCAAACCATTTTAGATATATGGACATGATACTCTTTGGTCAATTTAAATATGAACAAGAGTAGGCCTACGCTTAAAACACTCAATTTGAATACATATATTATTGAATCTTTAGGTTGATGAACAACCTGAGACGGCATTTATTTAGTTTCCATGTAAACAAGGTACGAAATGTTGAACAAGACGTTCCACAATGCATACACGCTGGGTACATCTTCATAAGGTAGCTGGCGCCCCCCTCTAGCAGTGATCACGGTGGTGTACGGTCAGCATTCCAGAGTCCGGCGCAGCAGGTTGGGGTTCGAGTACGGCGATGGGCGATAAAATTTATCTATGTCTAATAACTCTCTCTGTATTAACTTGAATTTGTTATCCTACACACAGTTTACAGAAATTGAAATGCTAGCACGATTGAAAAGATATATTATTTTATACTTTTGTCAGTTAATATTTTTCGTTTGTGTGCGTGGACTTCCTCGCGTCTCTACTAGATGGTGCTAGTGTTCCCGAAACATTCTCCCGCATCATCCCGCTGTGACAAAAGTGAAACAACTGTCGGATTTGCTACAGCGGCCCGCCTGTGGACCATAAGCGGCGAACTGATGGCAAACTGTGTATCGCCGGCTATGGCCCATAAGCGGGCCGTTGTCACAAAAATGCAGCACAGTATTTTCGAAACTGCTGGTTTTACTACAGTGGGCCGCTTATGGCCCATAAGCGGCGCGTTGCTTATGGCAAAGTTATGGGCGCCTGGCCAACCCCATAAGCGGGCCATAAGCGCATCGCCGCTTATGGGCCATCAGCTCAACTGATGGCGATGTTACAGCTTGCCATAAGATCGCCATCACTTCGTGCTACTTGGGATGACATGATGGCCAATATAATATTTTTCTAAAATTAAGTTTTATTTTATATTGAAATAAAATTAATATAATTGTACATGATAAGATATTGTATTTGTTTACAAATGTACAATTTAATGAGAAATAACAATAAATTTTACACACATATGAAAGAATGAACAGAGCCAAGGAGAAATGCTCGGCTGACGGTTGAAATCTGCATGCACCATCTCCGCGCTTTGTAAATATAAATCTAGTTCCACTGCTGTTGTTTTCAAATCGTGTTCTACGTCACAGACATTAAAAGTAACCAAACCTCAAGTCACCCTAGTAAAATAAATCAACAACCTAACCACCTCTAGATATCCCTAGTAATCTCTAGTTATTGTATATTGGTAAATTGGTAAATTTTATATTTTGATACATTGTAAGTTTGGTATAATGTCTGTTATTAGTAGGTATAATGTCTGTTATTTTATTAGTTGTCTGTTGTCATATGTTTCAATTTAAAATGGCTTGCTGTATTTGAAACTATCTGAATATATTTTATTTTTTAATTGTTCATTTGTGTATTTGTGATGTTATAATGTGTTGTTTTAAAAAATATTAATTTGTATTGAAAATAGCTGTCTTTGCTTTGTAAATTATTGATTTTCCCCAATTCAATAATCCCCGAGATTCAGAAATAAAATTTATTTTAAAAATTCAATGCAAAAGTTCACAATCATAAGTAAATACCCAAAACCCCAAAATTGAATAAATTGTTAAGGTTTCATCATTTTTCTATTCTAACGGATTAATTAATTTGAAATTTTTCGTACTGCATCCAATAAATCGTTTATTTATTAGTCCATAGTAAAAAATTAAATTGACTATCAATTGCTTATGGCCAATTTAATATCAATTAAAATTTAGAAATAATTTATTTAAAAAATTCAATGCAAAAGTTCATAATCATGGGGATATATCCAAAACACTAAGATTGAATAAACTATGGAGGTTCCATCATTATTCTATTCCAACAGGTTAATTAATTTGAAATTCTTCGTACTGTGTAGTGCCGACCAATAGATACCAATCAATCAAAACTGATTGATACCAATCAAGGCCCTCAATTAACTATGACTATTTGACCAGAGATGAAGTACTGTGATGGTAGATTGGGATTACAGGTATCACTTTGAAATCATGAACTTGATGTTAATAAACCAACTTTAAATAAACATGCTACTAATACTTGCACAGCAACACTCATGAATTTACATAGACATTCCACCTAACCACTGGAAATTCCTTCCTTCTAGAAGTATGGTTCACACAAGAGAGAGAGAGAGTGATTTGGCACTCACTTGATGAGAGGGGTATGAGAGGGGAAATCACGGGGACGTCAATGAATCAATGTACTTGGTCATTTCTAGATTGCACATAGCTGACTCGGCAGTGGTGTGTTAAAATAACTTAAGCCTGCCAGCCAGACTCAGGTGGACTTTGTACTGGCAACTTTTAGTGATGTTTAATTAACATTGTAATTCAATAACTATCTCAAATCTCCAATATAGGATTCAATAACCAATCAATCACAATCGATGTTGTAGTTAGGCCTATTGATTTGGGTTATTGATGCCTATGGACCAAGTGATTAGGCAACAGTATGCATTTGCCTATTGACTAATAACTAACCCTGTTGAATATTTATGCCCAACCCAATATGATTGAAATCAATATCCCAATAATGAAATGATTGTTGAATGACCTTCCAGCTGGCACTACAACTGCATCCAATAAATTGTTTATTAATAAGTCGATAGTAAAAAATTAAATTGACTATCAATTGCTCATGGCAAATTTAATATCAATTTAAATTTGGAAATTTTAATTTATAACAATTGGCAAGTCGAATTATATCACTTTATCTGGAAATGTATGTGCATAATTACACATCAATAGACAGTGATTGCCAATAGATCAATTGACCTAATTGTTCAACAAATTGATATCACTTGACTTCAACAGATCTCAATTAGTATCATTTACAAATCAAGTGGTGTCAAAATGTTAAATAAATTATGATTTCAAATATTAGGTTATCAGTTGAAAATAAATGCTAGTCAATTTAAATTTTTACTAGGGAACTATAACTAAACTTTATAATGAACTGTTTACCTGAAATAATAGACCGAACACAAATAGTGAAATTCGTTGCGTTTTTAAACTTGTTCGCTAAAGGAAAGAAGTCCCCACAGTATAACAGTAACACAACTTACATATTGTTGTAGGGTATTAAAATGTAAAATAAAGGCGATACATTCTTACCTAAGGTATTATTTGCTATTGAGATAACCTTGTTGAATCGTATTAATAACTTTATACAAACGTTTAAAACGAAACTTCAAAACAACCACACTTCATTAAACATGAACGCAAAAATATCCTATTCTTACTAGATAGGTCGTATTGTGGTAGACAATGTAGTGTGAACACGTGATTTCGTCAATATCCTTAGTTAAAATTTATACATATTTCAACCCTATGCTATTATTCACTACAGACTTCGTATACACACATATTAGCTACCTACGAAGTTTATGAATGCACGTGATATTTTGTGGACATAATTAAGTATCATATAAGTCGACGTTACAGAGAAGCAAAAACTGTAATTTACTATAACTTGAAAAACCAAATTGCTGTTTAAATATTAAACCCGAAAAACACTTCCAGTGAAATTCAAACTGTGTGTGTGAATGTTATGATGTTAGGTTAGCACTGCGGTATAATATAGTACAAAGCGAATTTTGTTACAGACGTTTTACTAGATTATTTCACCTATCTGTATACAATTTACCGCAATTTACTTATAAATATTGCATTCTGAATTGAATTCTTGAATTTAATCTGTTTTCTTAATAGCTTAGTTGGTAAGAAAAGGGCCCGGACAGACAAGGCCCCGGGTTCAATTCCCGGTGTAGGCACATTTTTTTTAAATTTCTGTCTATATAGTTCCATCATAACAGCATGGAGTTTGTATGACTCCATGATAACAGCGTCATAGTTGCCTATAATGAAATAAAGGTAAACTATCATTACATATATTTTTTTTATTTAGCTTTCGTGATCCTTGCTAGCTTTACGGAGAATATCACGCTCTATGTTTATAAAAACTCGATATATTTACTTCCAACGTTTCGAAAAAACAGGTTTCCACTATCAAGGGATTGGTAAAACAAAATTCAATAAAACAACAACAGCATAATATAAATAAACAAACAGAAACAAAAATCACACTACCTTGCACACATATAAAATTAAACAGATCAAAATTCAATGACCCAAAACATAATATATGAATTATGCATACACGGTTTTTTTTATCAAAAGCCCGCAGTAAATAACAATGTTGTCGTAAAAGTTTTCCCCGACTAGGATACCGACCATCCAAATCGAGAAATGATGTATTTGTTGCGATGTAGAACGGCAAGATATTCATCATTTTAACACATTTAACCAAAGTTTGTATGGATAGACGCTACCAGGTAACAGCAGCATAGCGGCCTGTCATGGCGGACATTTTACGAGAAGAAGTGCTTGCTTGTGCATAGCTTACGTGCTGGTAAGTAGGGTGTAAAGCATATGGACTGGATTACATGTGGCATAAAACGATTTAAAATTGTTATGTGTCCATGTCTACTTCTGTTTATATTTGTATTGTTTATAATGCATTATAAAATGTGTAATCCAGTTATTGAGATGTGTGATGATGATGACTTTCTCTGTTGCTCAACGTCTCATAATAATGCAGTAAGGCTATTCAAGACGATGAGTAGTAAAAGATGGCCATGAAGGATGATTACAAAAAAAAACATGCCTAATGCGAGATTCGAACTCATTTCCCCATAGAGCCATACGTTTTGGACAAGTGCAGTAGTTTTATAAGCAACCGCAGACATTGTTTGATATGTCCAACGCCAAAGCCAGTGCGTTGTACAGAGGCATGAACGTTGTAGGCCAATCACTCAAAGTAATTGTATTTGAATAGCTTTCAAAGTCAAAGCTCCAGAGAATGAAAACAAGAAACAGTGTTGCTGTTAAAAAGGGGATGGGACACATTTGGCAGTTAGCAAATAGCTATTCGCTCGGCCAAGAGGCATCCGACGTATGTGACACTTTTCAAAGTGTTTAATAAAACATACATGGATAGCCTGCAGTCATAGATTTTCATAATTTTGTCTTAATCGGACAGAAAAAAAAGTCACGAATAGATCAATTTTCGAGTTTTAAAAATTATTTTATAAAAAAAATTTGGAAATGTGTTACAGCAGAGCCCTATATATTTCCACATTCGTGACATATATTCAAAATTTCACTGTGGTCTCAGTCGACCGAGCGAACAGCAATTTGACTAAAACGCATGTCATCTAGGTGCCCGTTAGGGCGCCGCAGCCAAGCCGTGGCGCGCTACACACTCAAGCACCTTATACAGCAAGCAGAGTTGGGGTGATTTCGAGGTGTTACCTAGCCGTCATGTAACGTGATGTGAACTTGAAAACTATCACAATCGAGGGGATTTAGGTACCTGACAACACATGCCAAATTTTATTGGGGTACGACGATTGGGGCACTTGGTGAAAAAAATGGCTTGAAACATGCTCAAAATCACTTTAAGGATGTTAGCTACTGCTACTGCTACTGCTACTACTGCTACTACATCTAATTCGTCAGTTTCAATCGGCCCGCGATTCTGACCAGACGGGTGGGGCTACAATGTTCATATTTTACATGGACATTAAGGTTATAGTAATATAGTCTCTTTAAAAAAAAAGTTGAAAAAGTTTGCTGGAAGGCTTCCAAATAAAGGTTTTAAAATAAGCCTTATACACTAGGCATACAAACAACAAGTAACTATAGTTACTTGACACTGGTTGACGGTACAAGCAGAGTTAGGCGGGAAAGTGCGATACGTAAACAAATAGCGAACATTTTAAATTTTTCTTCTTTGTGTGGAACGAGAAAAGGTGTCATTATACTCTCATAAAACAAATCAGAAACCGTCCCTGGCCTAGGCCCAGATGTAGAAAATTATTTATAATACAACAGTGTAGGTCTAAAGTTCCATTAGGCTATATAGGACTAGATAAAATAAATACTTACATTACATGTTTGACAAGCTTAGCCAACCCTTGGCCAGCACAACCTTGTTCTGACACACTTCCCGCACAAATAACTAGTTTTGATTACTAAAAGCCTAATTCAGACAAACAATAGGATGATTGTCCACCTAGGCTATACAAAAATGTACGGAAATAATACACCTATTCTTTTCTTGCAATGATCTCACGCAAAAACTCCTGTCACTATATAAAAACAAAAAACGAAAAAATGTGCAAATTTCGATGTTCTTTTGATTATCATTTGATTTACATGGCTGTGGATGTAGTGAAAGGTATAAAATAACATAAGTTGTGCGCTTGTTGTAGCATGGAAAGTTTTAATTGGATGTGAGTTGCCTAGACTTAACCAGTCCTTATACCGTCGTTATACCATGGTTATACCACCTATACCCCGGATGTACATGAATCCGGGTCTAGATATGTTACATCCTATTGTTATTGCTAATACCATAGAAATTAAATCAACTTTGATAAAATTATTATATTTTAACAAATAATTTTTCAATGGAACTTGAAAAAGTAATGAGATCCTACACATAACAAAAACTTGTAAAAATACAGCCAAACCTTACACATTAAAAGAAATGAGATCTCAAAAGGTACCAAGCTCGTCTACCCTTCCACAATTTCGCATTCTTAATTTATAAACGTACAGTGTCCCATAACAGCATCCTCGAAAAGCTGGCAAAATAAAATTTGTATGTTATTACGTTTAAATTAATTAGAAAAAAGAACTTGGATGAACTATTACGTTTAATTAATAATCGCAAATTCTATTTTGCCAAGCTTTTCGAGGATGCTGTTATGGACACTGTACGTTTATGAATTAACAATGCGCAAATGTGGAAGGGTAGATGAGCTTGGTCCTTCTTTTAGATCTCATTTCTTTTGAGTGTGTAAGATTTGGCTGTATTTCTACAAGTTTTTGTTATGTGTGTGATATAAATACTCTCTTAACAGCCCCACTGATATACTTAATTGGATGAGCGAAGCGAAGACTTCAATTTCACTGACCCCCAAAAAATTTAGCTCGGGTGTTTTTTTTGTTTTTTGTTTTTTGTTTGTTTTCTGTCTGATTGTTTGATCTCTACCGGGCAAACGGCATCTGGATAAAAATTGAAGGGGTCCTTCGAAATCTCTGAAATTAGACTTGCTACGTTTTTGGGTACAATCGAAGAAATATTTCTCAGGAATATCGAATTTTACGAGTTTTTCGATTTTTAATTCGATATTTCCGTGATATTTGGCTCGCGACCGGCCAAACAACTACTACGATCTAGATAAAACTTTATGAGAACGTTTGAAATCACTAAATTTAGACATGTTATGATTTTGGAGGCAATCGTATAAATATTTCTAATGAATATCGTACTTTTACGATTGTTTTTCGATTTTAAGTGTGATATTTTCGTGACATTTGGGCCGATTCTGACCAAACGGGTGGGGCTACAACGTTCATATTTAACATAGACACTAAGGTAATGGTGGTGTATTGCTTTCTGAAAGAAAATTTGAAAAAGTCAGCCAGAATCCATAGAATAAAGGTTTTAATATGAGTTTTTTTAGGTTTATAATAACAATTAAAAAGTAACAATTGAAACTTGACAACAATCACCTACAATGCATTCAAAAAGCACTTGCAAAGGAAAAGTGATCCTACGCAAACTAAAAACTTGCAAAAAAGCTCATCATCAAACGCGGCGGGGACTTAAGCGTTTTCCTAGGATTGAATATTGGGACCAGTGTACATTTCATTTCACTTTATAAATGCATATTATCAACAAACGCAAGGAGATTACAAATTTGACTTGATGATTGGTAAATCTTGATTTAAGTAATATGAAATGAATTGCACATTTCTTAATAAATTACATATTTAGTTTCCTTTGAGTATTGTGCTTAGACTTAAATTGTAAGAAGAAGGTAAACATAGAGTTAATTTAATATAATTTTTTTAATTAATCTTGAAGTGTTATTATTTTGAGTAATTATTTATGCATCCTTATCAAACTGAAGGAGAATTATGATATATGCTGTCACTGTCCCCACCATCTGAAAATTATAAACGAAAATATTATACAAGTCATACTTCTCATAATTGTCAAACGTAAATCATATACACATTTAAAATTGAAAAAGTATACACAATCCTATGACGAATTGACTGCATCTACCTAAGAATACACCACAAAACACGCTGTTGTTAAAATAAAATATTTGTATATAATTACACTTCATAACTAACAGTGTTAAACAATCGATCAATACCTTGAGCAGGTAATAGATTGATGTTTTAATTTATACGGTAAAAAAAATAGTTTTTTAGGTGAGACACCGAAATGTGAAATCCTAACTAAATGAAACAGTTAAAATT